>JAEAOA010000520.1:600000-852500 GCA_016746295.1 Potamilus streckersoni | reverse complement strand
TATATATATCATCGCAAACCACTGGCCAACCGTGCAATCGTCAAACATACTAAGCCTAATACTTCCGAACAAACCTGTAGTAGCTTACCGGAGACCAAAAACCCTAAAGGACGTCCTAGTCAGGGCAAAGCTAACGCCAATCGCTAGTCAAAACCAACCTAGTCAATCTGGACCCTGTGGCGATAAAAGATGCAAAACCTGTCAACATATGATAGAGACCAAGACATTCACTAGCACAGTGACTAAAGAAAAACTAAACATACATGGTCCAAACAAAACGTGCAAAACAGAGAATGTAATTTATCTCATCATATGTAAGATCTGTGGCCTTCAGTACGTCGGAGAAACTGAAAAGCTACACAAAAGGATAAACCTTCATAGATCTGATTGGATGACAAAAAAGCTGTACAGAAGCCCGGCCGCAGAACACTTCTCCTCCCCTGGCCACACTTTTAGTGATATAATACTTATCGCTATTGCTAACAACCACAGCTGGAGTTCCGAAACCAGGAAGGAAAAGGAATCATACTGGATACGCCGCCTTAGAACATTGAAACCAAGCGGTCTAAACCAAGAAGACTAGAAAATGAAAACTATGCACTAGTAAAATTTAACATTTTCTAAATCTTCTTATTATTCTTCAATTTTTACTATAAGAATAACCGGTATAGAATCAAATATCCGGGATATAATCTGCGTTACATATGTACAACAAGTAAAAATAGATGTTGTTTTTGCTTGTAGACTTTTAGGGAATTATACAACGTTTTCAGTTTCCGCATCTAGTCTATACAAGCTGGTTGTATTTATAGTTTTAGCACATGTGAAGACAGCAATGTAGAGGTTTACAAACACAACGTTTTTGTGTTTATTTGTTTATCGTATATATGTTTTGTATTTGCCTTTGATTGAAAAAGACTCATTAAGAGTCGAAAGCGCTTAGTTACTAGTTTCGTACTGTTCGTCGTCAGTTTATTTCATCTTTATACATACAGACCACAAACTAGTTCTATCCTGCGCACAAATACCAGTGCCAATGACACTAAATAATTGAGAACTTGGTTTGGGGGTCATATGGTCTCGTAAAATGAAGTCTGTTAGGTTGATATCTAATGCGTTTTATATTAGCTGATGATAAAATTGTTATCTAATTGAAATGACTGAAACATCCTTTTAAGTACGAAAACATACGAAGAAACTCGAGTGACCTTGGTTCCAGATCTGGATTTCAGTTATCTAGTCGATTGATAAACGTGCATTTGGACTGTAGCCCAAGCCAACAAACTACACCATGCTAGTATTAATGTGATTTTCGCATCAAATATATCAATCATTTATTGATTTGAGTTGATAACATATGTTATCCATCTGTCTCTGTGTCTGTTTTTCAGTCTGCTAGTCTACCTGTCCATTATTTATGTTCATCTGTCTGTCCTTCCAGTTTTTATGGTTATGCCTCTTTCTATATTTATGGGTGCATGAATATATGGAAGATAATGACATTTTAGCAAATAATGTATTTGATTTATGTATTACATAATGACCGTCTAATATAAGGGCGTTCCGTATGAACCGTGCATGCTTATTCTGAAAAAGCCATAATTTTGTCAACTCTAATTTTAAATATATGCTCCCCTCTCCCAACGTGCTGATTCAATTCCTATAATAACGCTATATAAAACTCAGTAAAATTAAAATTTAAATAAACACTCATTTCTAAGTACCAAACATATATCTCAAAGCAATAACCATCCTTTATGCATGCATCTGAGAAAATCACATGAACCCATACATTTTAAAATGCATTTACTTGAAATTTGTGTAGCTTATTCCGTACTTCAGAAATATTCTCTGCTTTTATAATTTGAATTCAATTCACCCCATCCCCACCATCCCCAAATATACTCATTGCATAAGTAAACACTTTTATCCATGTCATTTCAATTAATATCATTGGATCAGCTTCAAAAAGATAATTTTACTTAAATTGTTTTAATTCTCATTAAGAATCAGGCATGTCCACCATTATATCCTCTATTTTATGTTTACCTTTTTCGAGACTGTATCTAATATTTCAGTATAATTAGTATCATGAGTTTAGAAACATTTTAGAGTCATGCCAGTAATATTTTCCTCGTTACTTTTTTTCATGAATCATTTCTTTGTTTACTCCTCAACCAATGTTTGCCATAGGACGACAAATGAATTTAACGATAAAAAATTGAATTGCTATTGAATCGCATTCTTCGATAAACTGGTCAAATCTTTTTCTTGATAGCCTTGACACCGGAAATAACATGCGAAGCTAAATACCATTGGAAACTTAGCGAACTATTCGTAGTTTGATTCATATAAGCATCAGTATAGCATATAATAAAATACGATGGAAGATATTCTCACATAAGTGGTTGGTTATTGTATTAAGTTATAAGCTGATGTGGGCTCGTTAAGCTAAATTCTGTTGATGAAAATAGCACACAATCATCAACACATTTTTTGTGCACATAACAAACAGAACGATAACTTAAACAACGGCACCACCATCGTTACTGCTGCTACTACCACTATGAATGTTATCTCTTCAACAGCTACTAATACTACAAACTTTTGTCGTTGTGATAGTGTTCGTCATATTTTTCGTTAACGTCTACGCCACTTTTATCATTATCCATACCCTCATAATCTTTATGTGATAATGATCTTTCCCGTCCTCATCATCATGTGGAGAATAGCGTAGAAATAATAAATGAAGCTATTAGTCTGGAAAAGCAATAGGGGATAATGATCTGGCATCTGAGGAATACATACAAGTGGTTGCCCCTACAGTAAGGTTTTCAAACACCTGTGTGAGTTTATCAGAGAACTTACCTTGCGGATCAGTCATCAGCAAGAATCAAAACACAGAAAACAATCCTGTAAATAATTATCTAAAAGAGATCTACAAAACGTCGCACTTGTAGCATCTGCGACTACTTGCTGCTGTTTCTGCTACTGTTAAGTCTGCGTGGGTAGGCAAGTGCATTATCGCTCTCTCAAAATTCCCATTGTTGTTTTTGAAAGAAGCTCTTCAATGGATGTTAAAGCAAAATTTAGTCCGGCTGATAGGCGCCAATACCCAACCATTTTACTGGACATGTGTAGTAATTTAAATCACTCACTTGTATGCTTTGGTGATTGCGGTTCCAACCTCTAATGCTAAGAAAGCATAGAAGTTGGCCGCTCAGTCACAAACGATTGTTTTCCTTGGAATATTCGCTTACCTCTACATTTCCAGCGCTTTCAGGCAATGCATTATATTCGAAAAATCGCTTTTAACTATTGTCATAACACTCATTATTTAACTTATTTTTTAGACCCAGTTTATCCTGTCTCAGGATAGCTTTTACAACTGGCTGAGTTTGAACGATATCTATCAGTAAAAGTTGGTGTTTAGGCTGACTGTGTCCAATATGTGATGCAACTTCAGTGGATGTAAACCCTTGAAAATATATGCCGTCTTGTATGCTGGCGAATGTTCTACTTTCCTGCTCATTAATTTTTGGCATGATGCTTGCCCTATCTCTGAAGATGATAGTAAGAGCTTAAAGTAAAAAGGAATTTTTCGAGACAGAGCGAACTCTCCCCACTACCTACTCAGACATTTATAATCAAACTAAACATGAAAAATTTCTAGAAAAAAATGAAAATATTAATGATGTAAACATACATTGGCCAAACTCTCGTGAAAATTCTGTAAACACGTACTTGTCTTACTCTCCTAATAATGGTATAAACACGTACTGGACAAACTCTAGTGATTATATTTATTTTGTGATCATTGTTTCTTCATCTTTTACATGTACCAGCAATCATAGACTGTTAAGAATTCTTAGTGTATTCATTAAGGAAGGGTATTTGTTAGAAACATGCAAATCTCGATTTAATCAGATTCATATATCACCCACAAAGAAGATTGCGATGCAGCGAACAACGGAAAAACAGATGTGACTTAAGCATGGTTTTGCCAGGCTTTAAATCAAAAGAACAGATGCGAAAATAGCAAGAATTCTTATATCAATTTCCACTCATCCGGAATGACATTTGCACAAGCAATTTACACCCATCTTTTTGACGAGAAAAACAGACAGACCCCCTTGTTTGTGCCAAGACTTGGCACTACGTTTTGTATTCCTGCGCCAATGATTCAGTATAATTCATTACCACGATCCTAACAGCCGTTGAACCCATGATAACCAGTTTCTGTCAGCAGAGCCCCGCAATTAAATCATTACCATCGTTTCATTAAAAGTTCCAATTTCATGCAATGCAGTATACAGACGAGATTGTGCGCCTAATGACGAAATTGAAAACAGTATCAATGAAGTTATATTGCGTTGTATATAAGTGAAGTGGAAAGTGCATTCAGCAGAAAAGGAAACGACTATAGAACAATGGGAGATACGAGAAATCTTCTCTGCAAACCTAGGGTTTTGCAAAGTCGACTTTATACAGTTATGCAAAGATTTTACTAGATATCAATTTTGAAATTTTTTTTGTAACGCAAAAAGTTAATCAGAATTTAATAAAAACTACTATTATGAGTGTTTGGGGACACCCACCCCGGAAATTGTGAGTTTTAACGGTAGATATGGCGAATATAAAGTACAAAGGGTCAACTACGATAATTAATACAATACGATAACAGATTGAGAAAATAGCCATTAAGAAAAACAGCAAATAGCATTTAATTCTTGTATTCTTCTTGTAATATTAAATGACTACTAAAATACCAGTACAATTTTGCGATCTTATAATACAAAATATGCGGCCATTTTAATGTTGCAAATTTGTGCAAAATTCGGTGATAAGAGATTATCACAGTAACAGGTTTAGGACGAACACGTATACTGCGATTTTACGGTTAGTAAGAACTAAACTAGATGAAAATGCAAAAGAAGCAGGATATATTGGAAAATTAATACAAGTAATCTAAGAAATATTACAGTCACGAGAGGACCGTTTTCAAGGTGATTTACGGTAATGAAAAGTCTCACAAAATGTCATTCGACCCTTTCTGTTGACTAGTTACAATATGTAAGTTACAAAAACACATAATTTTTTTATTTTTATTTTAGAATAATATTTTCCATAAGTTAAATAAGCTAAAGAAGGAAGTAAAATTTATAAATTTTACATACATATAGAATCCATGACATAGCTTGACTAGGTTCCAAATTAAGATGGTCTTGAGACAATTTAAAATGGAGTACATACATACATACATTCATTCATACATACATACATACATACATACATACATACATACATACATACATACATACATACATACATACATACATACATACATACATACATACATACATACATACATACATACATACATACATACCTACCTACCTACCTACCTACCTACCTACCTACCTACCTGCCTGCCTGCCTGCCTGCCTGCCTGCCTGCCTGCCTGCCTGCCTGCCTGCATGCATGCATGCATGCATGCATGCATACATACATACATACATACATACATACATACATACATACATACATACATACATACATACATACATACATACATACATACATACATACATACATACATACATACATACATACACACACACACACACACACATACATACATACATACATACATACATACATACATACATACATACATACATACATACATACATACATACATGCATACATGCATACATGCATACATACATACATACATACATACATACATACATACATACATACATACATACATACATACATACATACATACATACATGGTTGAATATCACAAGAATATATTTTATACATGTACTTTTAATTCTGCCTCCCTTCAGAAATTTCCATATCGACAGTAACTTTTGTTGTTTGTTTGTCGTTTATCGCCATATCTTAACGCAGGATAGGTTATACATGGCGGCCAGTATAACTGGTGGAGGAAGAACCACAGATCCACGGGAAGCTACTGGCAACTTTCTCACATACACACTTTAGGCCGGGTCAAAGACTCGAACCGACGTGGACAGAAGGAGGTAAGCACTTTAGACCACTCGGCAACCTGGGGACCATGGTCTTTTAGTAGCGTGCGTTACTCTTAAATTATTTTTAACATAAATATGTCACTCGTTGTGACTTGTCGTGGGGCTTTGATGATCCTGAGATGCATCTTGGTGCTCTAGCAAATGTGCATGTTCTAACCAACGTTGTACGGCCTAAAATGGATTCTAATTTATAAGCGAAAACAGTTTTGGTCAAACTAGAATAAGAAACAAATTTTCACAATTTATTTATTTTATTGGAATTTAAACTTTTTCGACTTTTCTTCTATAAAGAAATATGTTTCATTTCTTCATAGTTTAAATCTATCTTTGGTGGCATGCCTTTTGGTTGTTTCTACTTATGCTCGCTTATTATGAGTCGCGGTAGTAAATCTATGTAAACACCATGATATTAAAGATTCAATAACTTAAAATTTAAGAGTGCCATGATCAAACCTATATTTTTCAGTATAGGTGAAACCTAAATGTCAGCTTTGAAACGTGTGTTTTCAATACCGCACCAAAGAGTCAGGTGCAAATTGTAGTAATGAGTGTTCCAAATTCAGGAATTACATAAAACAATGACTATTTTTTTTACTTACAATTAGGATAAGCTCTCAAAAGATTCTTTTTCCTAAAACATAATTTGCATTATTAACAAATCCTGGCCACCCAAACCCGTATATACTCTTATTAAATATTCACCCATTTCCAGGTTGTTTCCCATTTTTTCATACAATTAGTACTTCGTGTCCTATATCCAGACTTGATTTTCTTGACAGCCCTAGGAATAGTATTCGTTCAATACATAAGTAAGCAATGTGCATATTTCTGCTTGTCAAAGATTACATTAGTGAATATTAAATTATATTGCAAATTCATTTTCACCCAAAGAGGAATAGTACATTTCAGGCAACATTTAGATACATGAGATTTATTTAAGAAATTCAGAAAAAAATATAAAAAGCTGTCTAATAAGAGTTGTCCTTTTTCATATCAATATTTATCTCTTTTCAATTTAATACTGAAATATATAACTAGCCTTGTCATATTATGTATTTATTGGGCCAAAGTGACCATCTACATGAACATGTACTATTACAGAAAAAGATATTTAAATGACAAAAATTACCTAAAATTCCTCCCAGAAGACATATAATTTAACACTAAAGTGAGGTAGACACAAGTCCATTAAAATGCAAAATATGAAGTTTCAAAACATTCACTGAGAGAAATTAGTGGGGTGCAAAGTCATGAGAGGTCTTCCCCATTAAGCATGGTGGAAGTCACCTAAGTGATCATATTTTATGCATTATGTTTCAAAACACAACTAGAAACTATTACTATTAAATTCAAGACTGTTAAAAGAATGGAAATTCCATCAATTAAACAGTGTCTCTTTTTTGTTTTCACTTACGATTAGGATAAGCTCTCAAAAGATTCTTTTTCCTAAAACATCACTTTCATTATTAACCAATCCTGTCCATCCAAACCCATATATATTCTATTAAATGTTCACCCATTTCCAGGCTGGTTCCCATCTTTCCATACAATTAGTACTGTGTGTTCTATACATTACTTCATAGTTTATTTATTGGTTAAATCTATCTTTGGTGACATGCCAGTTGCTTGTTTCTAATTATGTTCGCCTATAAACCACATTCATACGTTTTCCTAAAAGAAGCTTAATAACTCCAACATTTTGGTTGGAACATCGAATTCATACCATCATGACAAAGCCGCCATTATGACCAACCAACGATCAAGGTGAAACATGTCAGAGAAAGGAAAAAACAAATCACTGCTTTATATGAAGCGCACTATGCTCAACATGTGCGCAGTGAGAGTTGTGAAATTTGCAGCTGATAAAGCAAGTCACTGCTGCGCGCAGACTCAAACGATATTATGATGTTGTGGATGATTAACTATCTGCCTTCAGTTCTACCACAAGTGATCTTTTATAAATACAAAGCGCTTTGTAAAAAAAAAATACATTTGTGTGAATTTCACTGTCAGTTAACTTCAATTTATAACCTACACATTTTTGTAATTTTTTTCTTGCAACAAATCCTTATCTGTAACACCTTACGAAAACTTTGTTTCCGTAAATCCAATTTTGCTCCAAAGACCTGTACAAAAATGCCAATACAAATTTACTGCTTGAAAAAGCACGAAAAGTAATGTATAAAAAATTAACGAATTTACAGCATTTAATATCGCTTGGTGTGCAAAGTCAATTGACCAATTTATCCATCTTCTCCAGATAAGTCAATAAATTAACAGTTTAATGAAACTTGCCTGTTTTGTATTGACATTGTGTGACTTGGATAACTGGCGAGCTTTAGTTTTTCATTACCTTGTCACAACCACGGTTACAATAGAAAAATAACAACGCGGTTACAATAGAAAATTGCAACGCGGTTACAACAGAAAGAGAATAGTAGCAAAAATAACAATCTATAGTTTTTTTTATCATCTTATAATTCAGACGATCGATTTTCACTTTCGAAAATAGAAAAGGAGAGAATGAAAAGGAAGAGAAATTAAAATGTGTCAACTACGATGCCAATAAAGCCATGCTCTAAAACTTCCAACGTATTCAGATAGAGAGTGCTTTAGATGGTTAACGTTTATCATTTTATTTTCAACCAACCAGGCACTAAGCTTCGTATTTGTTTTACTTTAGTTATCTGCATTCTAAAAAAAGCAAACAAATTCTGTTGTTAAAAAGGGCAAATTCTTAACAAAATGCGATGGCTTTGACTTTTATATCGCACATATTTCAATCACCAGTCAATAATGGTGTAAACATTCATTACCCATCCATACTATTTAACACGTTGATGCAGAACAGAAAAGAAAGAATTGTTTTAAGACTAAAGTAAGTTATGTTTTATTTTTTAATATTTTCTAAATTACTGAACTCACAAGCTGTATAATGCCATCCATGCCAAGTCGCCACTAAAGACTGAGTAGTAAAGGTAAAAAAAGCATTGTAATGTCATAGAACAGATTCAGTTAAGTGCATTGTATGTCTAATAAATGTAGTGTAATGTCACATAATAGGTTCAGATCCGTAGAGGACATATCCTATGGAGAAAAAAAAATAGTACGCGGTCGTATAATTCACAAGTATGATGAGGGTTTGTGTCGTCTTTTTCACCGATTACTCCCAGCAAAGTATATATATATATATATATATATATATATATATATATATATATATATATATATATATATATATATATATATATATATATATATATATATATATATATATATACATACATATATATATGTATATATATATATATATATATATATATATATATATATATATATATATATATATATATATATATATATATATATATATATGCAGATCTGCAAGCGCATTATGCGACAGCATAGCATATCTGGGTCTGTGCGGTTGGCAGTTAGACTCGTCTTATTAGCGAGTAAAGACGGTGACTCTGTTTAAAAGGTATATGTGTTTAAAAGCACATTACATGTTTCCTTGTGACGAATTCACTCACCTGGGAATGCTTAAGTTGAAATCAAAGACTCTCAATCGCTGAATGCAACATCTGATCAAATAATTGACATACAAAGGGTGATTGTGAAGTTTAAGTGCTTGTTCGTCGGCAATATGGTCAAATTGTAACATGTCTGTCATGTTTGTCTTTCTATAAAAATGCAAACAGCAGAGACAGCTGTCAAATTACGGTTTAAACCGGTTGCACCTGTGCATTAGTTTTTACAATGCTGTTTTATCGTCCTGTCAACAAACAAAACATTGTATGTCCAATGCATTTTGTTCTTTGAAATGTAAATATTGTTAAACGAAATTTGTCCATTGTGTCTTGTCTATTATGACAAGAGTCAACATAGCAGTGTGAAGCATTTTTAAAAATAAAAAATACCTTTTGGAGCGACACGAAATTATATGTCCTATGAAAAGTGTACTTACAAAAAGTGCAATTATATGTGACAGTGAAATTATGTTCAAAAATCTTTTTAAAAGATCATATATTCAAATACTGGATAATGCTAAGTACCTTATTAATTCGGGGAATATTTGTTATTTATTATATATTCTGACTTACAACTGGCCAAATTACTCAAAAGAATTGCACTGCAAAACAATAACGCAGAATCAGAAATAAATTTTTATAAAATTTAAAATTACTAGATATGGTAAATTCAGCATGAAATTAAAAAATAAAGAATAAAGAGTTCTTAATGTAAATTATATTTCAAGTCATGACATTCAATATTAGATTTAATTAATTCATTTCCTTGAGACATTGAGAGCAACTGAAGACAAATCAAGTATTTTTGGGAAATTTTTTGTTTAAAACTTTAAAAAAAAAAAGATAAACAACTCGTTGGCAAAACAGTGGCAGTTTCAGCCGAAATAACTAGTGTGAAAGTAATGAAATGTTTCAAGATTCAGAAATATTAAATTGTAGTAGAAAGGAACGTAAGCCGAACATTTGTTTGAGGGAGATAGATTTAAACGTATGTTTTAATATATTAAATCAATAGTTACTACAGTGATAAAGATTATGTACTTGAAATGTACATCGATCCGTTCCATGCAATATTTTCTTGGCAAACCCATGTTTATCAGTCTTCTGAAAAATGTGGTGTACCTTACCATCGTTGTCCATGTCACTGTCAACTTCGTCACTATCATCATTATTACTATTGGTCATATCATCATTATCAGTCTTCGTCATCGTTGTTTTGTTTGTAGAATTAGGTCTCTGTGCATTCAAAACGTCAATGTTAGAAAATTTGACAAAGTTTTAAGATAGAAAATAGAGGCTGAGAACTCCATTAGGCAACCACCTGTTGAAACTGAATGCCGAGAACGAATGCCAATTTTTTCTTAATATCCAATCACACGTGGTACTTCTTGATCTGGCTCATTTTTCTTCCTCTCTTTTGAAATTCCTGTTCTGCTTTGCATTGCAGTGTATGGTGCACACGATGTTTATAAACAAGCTGGAAATGATGAAACCCATCAAGATCCACGTGTATATCATCACAAGAGAACTTTCGATCAGATGTGCCTGAAATAGACGGGGTGGAAATTTCTCTACTCTTGGTGGAACGAACACCTGCATGGCGCGTTCTGGCCAAGTCGAGAAACTCTGACGTAAATTTGGCTGTTGACCCAGACACGAAAGTTATATCCGTCTGAATCGTGTCTTTGTATTCCCTCATTATATTGTTTCTGAAACACGAAGCTAAATATCTGAGATCGAGTCCGGCCGTTACCGACACTGATCAGTTTTGGCGGCAATGTCGCAACTAACGTTTTTATTTGACATGGCATACCAGATTCGGATAAAGTGTCGACGTCAGGAGGAAGTGTAATTACAAATGACATTATCGGCTCCAAGAATTGAAAGTAACTTTGCTTGGGAGAGGATCACGGAAATCAAGGTATGAAAATCTTAATATTGCTTTAGTATCATCACATAGTGCAAACAACGTTAGTTTTGGGTGACTAGAGTGCAGCCGAAACTGCAGATCGATTAGAACATACAAATGCAAATAGATTGGTCAAAGGCACATGTTTAAATGGAACCAACCTTTGTACATTTATATTTAAATTTAATGAGAAATTAAAATATAATCTTTGAAACAAGAAAAATGACGTTCGATTGTGAATGTAAACTGTTTAGAGAATTCCCCACACTGTTTTAGTACTTCGAACATATCTTGCTGATTACTCAAACATAAAAACGAAATTATCGCGGACAAACGTCAGTGTTGGTCAATTTAGAGCGTACTTTAGTTCAAATACTAATCTGAATGGTATGTATGCCGACAGTAATGGTATAATTATTAGCAGAATATTTTTCTCCTATTCTCACACCAGAGGAGTCTCCAACTAATGAATCTAGTGTGATATCTTTGTCAAGGTCTATGTGATCAGTATCGTTAAGCATGAAACTGTCACTTGCGACTAATTCTAGAGTAAGTTAACACAACAGTTTCTCGTCTAATCACCTTGTGTCTACAATTTCAGTCCTGAAACATATCCATCAATTCTGTAGCGATTCAAATGCATGGATCTCTTTTGTTTCATGATGAAGGTGAAATTGAATTTTGTGGCAGAAGTTTTAAAATATTTAGTATTTTTCAGATGGAAGAAAAACAATTGGAGAAAATGGAGAAATTGTGTATATAATAAACGTTATGTAATAGAGCGCTTTGAGCGACTAATCGTGCTGTCCCAATTGTTCGTTTTGATTGAGCATCGATCATTTCCAGTGAAATTACAAATTTATCAAGTTTGGTTGAAAATTAGTTCTGTACCGTTACTGTTGTTTCAGACTCGGGTTGTTTGGAAGAGATACGATTATGGCATGAGATCATGTAGAAAAATTAATCGATCATCGATTGGCTAACAAAGACATTTCCAATACCAGCAACATACGCCTTTAACATGTCAAGATCTAGACAGGCGTTTTACTGAGATTTTGATGTAAGACACCAAAACTTGTTATAGATCAGGGACGAGGAACGTTTTGGTTCAACAGTTCTAAGCATGTATCTTGTCTGAGATGAATAATCTACCAAACATAACACCAGTCGCATGTATTTTAGAATTAAGTTTTGACGATCAAGAAATCTATCTTTTTGAAAGTTAATCGTCTTATTTCTCTCACTTTGGAAATGAATTAGTGACAGTTCCCATTGTCTTGTAGGATTTCGAATAAACTAATCAAGTTAACACATGACCTAGAATAGTCCTCTTCATAGTGAACAATCTATTAGGGATACAGCATCACCGGCTGGGACAATTTAGATTTATGACAAACATAAAATGATTTCTCTACGAACATGCAAGCGTTTATTCATGCTAAGGACATCTATTTCTTCTTTTATATTCATCAGAGTCACGTCCTAGAATGATCGAGTTGGACTTAAAATTTATAATTATTGTTTTGATATTTTGTTGTGCTAAGACGGATTTGTGGCTCCACGGGTGGGTTAATCTCATAGATGTCAATCTTTTAAAGCCAGCATATCGATTAAACTAAATGGGAGGAAGCATACAACACCTTTTTATATTTTTATTATACGGTGTGTATAAACTTTTCATAATAAGTGTAATCACTACCTTCATTATTATTGAAACATATTTATATGGAAGAGGAAAGGATAAAGCATTCCGTAGCATCAGTTTTAAGTTTTAAAAAATATATTTCGTGGCCTTTTGATAATATTGCCACCTTTTGGACTTTTACAGCACTACCCTTACAACTATTTGTGATATTTGAAAAGCCAGTAAATTGGAATAATGTACCTATCCAAATCTTGAACATTTCTTTTCTCCCTTAAGCTACACTTTGGCAGATCACATAAACAGATGTTCATCTGGCGTACCACCAACGGATAAGAGCATGCACGTGGCTTTCGCGATTCGGCGTTAATTGATCGGTTCCTGAGCGAGAGTACGTAAGACTATTTGTCACTTCTTATAGCTGAACGAAGTAAAAACTATTGGCATGTTGGGTAGTATTAATTCATGGTATTTTAGTTACTCATCTCTATGATCGCCGTTGACCTCAAACATCACTGAAAAAAAAGCTGTGTTACCATCCAATTTAAAGTTCTAAAGCGTTAGGATGCAAATGAAATAAATGCCGCAAGCAACCGTCACAAAAAATAATAATTTTTCCTGTATGAGAAAGAAAATAAATACAAGCTTTAAAGAAAGACAGCTTCATACATTTGCACACTGAAATCATTTTAAGGCCTTTGGCTGATAATTGCCAAAATGCATTGCCAAAGATACATTTAACATTCCTGGCATTTGCCTGAAACAATGATGGAATATCTGTTTGTTTTTTCATGCGCACAAGTATGCTGGATGTGGTTTTGTGATTTAATCTTATATTAATCTATATTATGGTCATGTTTCCATAGAACGGCAATATGAAACGATCACTTGATGTATTTCCTGAACGGTAGGGTTATATGTAATGTTAGAGTCTCCATTTTCATGAACTCACATTGTAAATTATCTACATCGTTATGGCAAATTATTGTTGTATATTTGTAACTGTATTTATTAATATAAAATATCTCCGGGTATTTTTGTGCGTAACTCTATCTGTCGGTTGGAACGAAACAGTTTTCAATCATGAAAGTTTCTTGTAAACAATGATCTGTGTAATGAATCCATACCCTATTACTTTTGCACAGACAAATTTAAAATACCTTTTTGCATGATGCTTGTTTCCAAGCTGTATCTGATATATTTAACTGTACATAGATTAGTTTTTGGACATATTATTATTATTATTATTATTATTATTATTATTATTATTAGTAGTAGTAGTAGTAGTAATAGTAGTAGTAGTAGTATTGTTGTTGTTGTTGATGATGATGATGATGATGTTTGAACAGCATATACGCTATGTAGACTTGGGAATGTACGAAAGGACCTATTCTCTGTCCTGCACATCGTAATGTAAGACTGCGTCAGACGTCGCAGTGACACAGTGTTTGCGTAAGCAGGACTTTTAGCAGAATGGATGCAGGTTCAACTCCTATCATTGAAATAAGCCAATTAAACTACGAGATGGTGTGTCATTGGATAAGGCAGTTTACTCTGGTTTGCCTCAACACCAAGTAAGCTACTTGTGCTGCTGTGCATACAGCCTATTTGTTGTTTCATCGCAACTAACTAAATACCCTGAGTGAGTATAGTTTACGTGGCACAAACAGATAATAATGTTCTACTAACCTAATGAAATTCAACACACTTCATTATCAGGTGTTCTATTATTATTTAATACTTTCCACATTCAACTAACTGCCAATGGATAGACTCAGAGAAGATATAAAATTATTTATCACGTTGTGTCTGCTATAGTTCCTATTTCAGAATTCCTTTGTATTCTTTCTAGAAATGGTGTGAACCATGGCTTATGCACCAAACTCGAATCCGTATAATATACATCAACATATCAACATATACAAATATCACAATTTAAAGTCGTATATTTTTAATTCATTTGGGGACAAAAGAAGATTGACATGTACATTCTTTGAGGTATCACTTTCTATGGTGTGTGTGTGTGTGTGTGTGTGTGTGTGTTCTTCAACGTGGTTGTTTTCATTTTGGTGCTATTGCTAACATTTTTGGACATAGCAAATATAATTTGGCGTAATTTTGTAATGACAAAGTTGTTGTTGCTACTGCTAACATTTTTGGACATAGAAAATATAATTTGGTGTAATTTATTAAGGATATAAAGTTGTTTTTGTTGTTGTTCGTCATTCGTTCTCGAAGACGACCATGACTTCACATATGGGTTAGTCTGTGAGTGCGCAGATGATTGGTGAGGCCAATTCGCGCTCTGAAGTGTCTAGAGCAATGAGGGCAGGGAATTGCCGAGGCCTGGATCGATTGAGGGTTGGTGCTGTCTCTGCTGTTCATCTGCCGACGTTTATGATTGGCTTCGATGATCTTCAAAAGCAGCAGCGCCTGTATTGATCTGTTGGCGCCAGGCTTCGCGGTCTTCGGCAAGCTTCTCCCAGTTGTCTGGATCAATGCCACATGACTTCATTGAGACTTTGAGCGTGTCCTTGTACCGTTTCTTTTGACCTCATCTGGAACACTTGCCTTCAGTTAGTTTCCTATCAAACAGTCTCTTCGGGATGCGCTAATCAGTCATATGTCAGACATGGCCAACGCAGCGGAGCTGTGATCTTCTGAGCATGGCATGACGATTGTCATTTCAGCTCTCTGGAGGACTTTTGTGTCAGGAATCTTGTCATGCCATTTGATGTGGAGCAGTTTTCTGAGACAGCGCATGTGGAAGGAGTTTAGCTGTCTTTCATGACGACTGTACACCATCAATGTCTCACAGGCGTATAAGTGATTTTGGTTTGCAGACTTATTCCTCTTCTATTCCATACAGAGTTGTGGAGTCTGCCGAAGGCTACACTTACGCAAGCAATCATGAGGGTGACATTTTCATCGACGGAGACTGTGCGTGACAAGGTGCTGCCAAGGTAGATGAACTTGTGAGCAAGGCGAGCTTCTGGCCATTGACAGTAATACTTGGTTCAGTGTAACGGATTGAGGGTGCAGGCTGGTACATGATGTCGGTCTTCGTCGTACTTATTGTGAGTCCGAAGTCGGTGCAGGGTTCGGAGAAACGATCCATACCTTCTTTCATGTCAGACTGAGTACAAGCATTTAAAGCACAGTCGTCAGCAAAGAGGATGTCGCGTATGGTTTCTTCCTGGACTTTGGTCTTATCCCGCAGTCTTCACAGGTTGAAGATGTTCATATCTGTCCTAAACAGGATGTCGATGCCAATGTCACCCTCACGGAAAGCGTCGGTCAGCATCTCTGTGAACATCATGCTGATCAGGGTCGGAGCAAGAACACAACCCTGTTTAACACCATTTGTCACTGGAAAGGGCAGGGATAACTGTTCTTCATCCTATAAACTAACGAGCAATGCCATCGTGGAATAGTCTGACCATGGGCATAAACTTCTCAGGGCATCCGAACTTTGCCATGATCCTCCTCAGACCTTCACGATTCACAGTGTCAAAAGCCTTGGTGAGGTCCACAAAAGTGGTGTAGAGGCCGACGTTCTGCTCTTGGTATTTATCCTGGAGTTGTCTGGCTGCAAAAATCACGTCCACGGTGCCTCGATCCTGCCTAAAGCAAAACCTAAAATGCAAAACATAAAATAATTGCATGTTACTGTATATTTGACCTAAATTGCTAGAATTCTGAATGTTTGTTTCAGGTTTCAGGTTTAACCCTCAGCTTTTGAAAAAGTTATCATGTGGAAGATAAAAAGCCAATACGTCTGCATAAAGAATTATCCCACGTAGCTTCACGTTACGTTACTATTCTTAAGCTACTGGCAGCAAAAAGGTAGGAAATATTTAATTGGCTGTTTACAAAAAAGAGCTAAAATAAATGGACTTGAGATGAAGACATATTGCATGACATGAAGAGTCTCTTTGGTTTCATTTGATGATGTTAAAATACACTACAATTACATAAGACGATGATTCATTTAGGCGTCATGAATGATTATACATATTCGTGCATGTTTTTCTTATTTAGGAACAAACAATAATATCTTTGAATAAAATTTACAAAATTAATCTCCCAATCAATGATCTTTCAAATAGCAAGGAACGATTTATTAAATTACCAAAAGACGATTATCGTCATTAGAATAATCAGTATGTATTACAATGTAACCTTTCAAGATACAAATATCTCAATATAGTTTATTTATATAAAAAAACGACTGCTTAGTCTAATCATAGATCTTATCCTTGTTCAGAAGAGGACGATATATATATATATATATATATATATATATATATATATATATATATATATATATATATATATATATATATATATATATATATATATATATACACACACAAACATACATACATATTTAAAAATGCGCACGAGACATTATTGACAGGCAAAAGCAAATGATTACTTTGTACCTTCATGGAAGTCGGTTAATTAGAGAATACTTTGCAATGTCGCCGTTTTCTATCTATCTGACATCGTGAACCCAGATATAGATAGTTTTTATCTGGGTTTCAAACTTTATAACATAAGTGTTTTAAAGAGTCCATTAATGGTCTATTGATATTTATCATAACGGCAGTAGAGAAATCACTGATAACACAAACTGCATACACATTAACTCAGTCATTTACCGGAAACACGTCATTTTACATACGCGTGCAGACGAGATTTGAAATCCTGATTTCACCATTTCTTGTTTTCAATGACCTTATGCAACTTGACTTCCTCCAGATTTATTTATGTCGTATTAGGTGTTATACAGTCTAAAGAGATGAAAGGTAACTATTGTGATATTGCATAAAAGCTGATCACACATGAGGAATCCCCATTAACCACCCACACCTCCAACCCTAACCCTAACTGAAATGTTGCTTCCTTGACGGAATAAAAATAATATTTTGGACACAGAATTTTCACCAGCTGTTGAAATCTTTTACAACTGATTCTCTCTACGTTTTTAACGTTACTGATTTCTCACGAAGCGTTAACTTGCATTTATTCAAACACCCCACCCACCCCCTAATAAAAGGAATTATCCTGTGCAACTTTCAAACTTATTCGTAGCATTTATTGTTCTATGATTTAAAAAACACCCACCCACCATAGAAATAACCTGTTTAGTATTGCCAGCACCCTAATAAACATCTATGTATGGTTGGGGTCTAATGTTATGTCACTTGCAATATCCATACACGCCAACATGTCATCGATAATTCATAGTTTGTTTATTGTCTGGACAGCGTCATGCAAATCGATAAATAGTTTGTTGTCTGTGTGCATTGAAGTAATTCCGTTTTGCTACTTATGTTCATATCAGTGGTGTAGCCATTCCCACAAACGACTGTGCCGGAAGGAGCTCATACCCAGTGGGGTTCCACCAAGAATAAAGCTTTTTTGGGAGGAAGGGTTGCGTAGAATTAAGTTTTGCGTGGACATATTTTGGGGCGGCTAGAATTTCTTGCTACGCCACTGGTTCATGGATATAATTTTATGCCCATTTATTGGGTCATGTATGAACCAATATTTTAAGATTGAAATGTTGTGATTATTTCATTCAAGCATTTTGTACTGATAATTTTGGTACACGTAAAATGGATGCACGTGTAATTTCGCTGAATTAATAGTCACTCCTCCAATTCAATAAAGGCAAGATGAAAACCCCTATGACATTTATTGGTATTGCCTATCTTTCATCATTCGTAAAACACTTTATAACCTTTAGTAATCAGGAGACAAATAGCATTATGTTAGTTATCATGTGTTCCAAAATAAATCAGCAGCATCATTAGAGATGATGAAGTAGATAAAAATGAATGTTCCTGGCTAAAATATCTGCATGCACATTCTCTCATATTCCGGATGCTTTTGTTTGATTTTTATCGTCTAGAAATAGATAGATGAAGACCAATGTATGAAGATCATCTGGCACAGACCACAAATGGAGCACGCTTGCCAATTATTCCTTATGATATTAAGAAACAATATTAAGAGATAATCTTTATATGTTTGAATACCTGTAAAATAAATACAATATTTGAAAACAAATGTTTTCTCTCCGTAACCCTACAAGAAATTATGAGCCAAAACGACAGATGTTGTGCAATCTGGCAGTCCGGGTCACGTGCATGGCTCATCAACATCGGGAAGGTACTAATCAAATATGCTTCTCTCTTTCTTTAGCGGAAATAAACGTTCAGTGTCATGGATGCCAAAAGCAAATCTCCATACTATTAGTGCTTGATATTTTAACAAAACAACAACCTATTAACCAAAACTCGAGAATATGCCGATGTAGATAGTTCGGTTATATAAATTGCATGCCACACGTTCCAACACAGATGCAGATAAGAAAAACTATAGAATGAAAGCGAGATACTTCATGATTTTCAGTGTTTGCTGTGTTCATATTCTTTGAAAAGCATCTAAAGACTACGACGATAATGAGCTATTTTGCTTCTTGTTCTTTTTTTTACTATACCAGAGGACTAAGGCAACGTTCGTTTTATCTTTGGGGATGGAGGGAACTGAGATTTTTACTAAAAGCTCGAGCATTTTTGTTCTGCCTGCTACAACAGAATTTATTTATTTAAACAAATATCGCGGAACATGAAAACGCATGGAAAGCAAAATATATTTAAGCAAAGTGCGACTATAGCCCAATCAAAAAACCAGTCGGTGTCTCGTCCACAGTCGAAAATCCAAACTACCAGGGAATGTGCGGAACGCAAACTATTATCCAGAAACATGAATTTTAATCTGCGTTATATTAAATAACGTTCTAAGGGTGAGTCATTTTGTGTGATAAGACCACGATCGTTTTTGGCTTTAGACTCGTCGTCTCTAATTCACTGAAGTATGAAAGTAAATATCATGGATTCGGCGAAATTAAAAATTAATTTTACCAAAGTTAAATTAAACAAGATACTGGAGGTTAAAATTATAAAGACTTCTTTTCATTTTTAATTTTTGCGACAATCATATTTGCTTCCATCTTAAATCGCACTGACAATCTTATTACTTGGAGGTTTTGCATTCTACTAGTAAATGAATCTGACTTCTTTCTTGCCAACATTCGTCTACACATTCATAAAACTCATGATATTTGCGTTATGTTTAAGTAAATCGTTAATCTGCATGTTTTTATTATCCCTTTCCAAGGGTGAAAGCTAAATCGGAATGAATGAATCGATTCGAGTCACTGTGGCAGGAACTGCAGTCCCTGGAATTATTCTTCGGATGTAGAGGCATTCCGATTTACATATCATCCTAGTCTAGCATTTGGAACACCTCAAGCATTTCTGCAATAACACCAAAGATACCATTGTCACGTGGTGGTTTGGTTATCGATATGTTGAGGATTATCGACCTCGGTGTTATTGCCCGGATCGAGTAAATAATGAAATAAGATGTGAAATTTATAGATGGAATAAAATGGAGATCTGAGCAAAGATACAGAACAACACG
Organism: Potamilus streckersoni; assembly: GCA_016746295.1. Taxonomy (NCBI): domain Eukaryota; kingdom Metazoa; phylum Mollusca; class Bivalvia; order Unionida; family Unionidae; genus Potamilus; species Potamilus streckersoni. Next base: position 831,863 of record JAEAOA010000520.1, on the reverse strand, counting down.
AGCCTCCGTATGTCAAATATAACAATTTAATCAATTATATAAACAACATGAGATTGAACATGACATTTGAATGATGCACTTTCTTAGAAATAATTACCAAGTTGATAAAAATTTCAATTTGACGTTAAGTGTATATCGATAAGACAAATTTCACCATGAAATCAAGTCAACGATCGAAATGAATTACCTATCATGCCTCCTTCTCCTGCTTGCTTGCCGGTCCTTATAAATTTGACTTTGATATTCGAGTCGCCGTATTCTTCTCTTCCTCCCTCTTCCTCCTCCTTTCGTGTCATCAACCGTAATTTGGTTGTCGCATCCCTTGGTCCTCTGAATGGGTGTATATATATATATATATATATATATATATATATATATATATATATATATATATATATATATATATATATATATATATATATGGAACTATTTCACTTTTAATATAAATAATATAGAACCTAAAATTTTGTCAGGATTTTTTTTCTTCTCAGGTCGAACACTATCCCCTCTCTCGTTACCTCAGATATCGTCATATCGCAAATGAACAGACACTAAGGCTAGTATGGGTAAATTCTCAGCCTGACAGCTGATACACAAACCCTAGTACAGATGATTAATATATCTCCATAACAGCTATTCAGCATCCCTAACTTAACTATGACATAATCTAGACTTTTAACAAACTATTACGCTCTGGTGCGGATTATAAATTACTAAATGGACTAAATGTCGGCTTGACGACGCTCTTAATGCTAACACCATCGATTCTCGATTATTTTGTTATACAAATAAATCAATAAAAGTATCATCTTGTCTTAAAAATAATAATTCCAAACTAGAAATCCATCACCTGAACATCTTACAACATAAAAGTACACATTTATATACACACATGATTCATAAAGATTAGGACAAATAAATAAACAATTGGGAAATAAGTTTACATCATACTCTTGGAATAGCATTGCCACTTAATTCTGTCATAAGCATCCGTACGTAAGACAATGTCCTTTGTCAAGTCATGCAACTTCATTACTGCATCAGTCTTTTAACATCTGCAATTCTCATTTACACACTTCTGTCCATATAATTTTCGTCGTAGCCCTTTTTCCGAGTCAAATCAATCAATGGACTATCCATAACACTGTAGTTCCCAACATACCTACGATAATACACTGCCAGTCCCAAGAAAGATCGAACATCTTTCTTAGTGATCGGTTGTACCGCGTCCCTAAGTTGGTCAACTTTCTGGGGCTAACGTATGTTCGCTGAGAATGTGACCTAAGCAGGCTTGTTTCCTAAGCCCTAAATGGCACTTAAATAATCGTGTGATAAGTCCCGACTGTCTAAGTCACTCTAAATCTTTTATCAGCAAACTTTAATGGTTGTCCCAAGTAGCTGTTTATAGTAATAAGTTGTACATGAAACTCGGAACTTCCGTTCCCTTTAACAGTTCGAGTAACTTTCTCATCACTCGGGTGAAGACACTTGGCACATTGCAGGACTACACATAGGTACGTCCCATCTGGAGTTGCAACGGCTTGCTGTCTTCAATTTAGACTAGAATTAGCCAGTACCATTTGACAGATCAATTATCGAAACATTCGCACTGGTCACTCTGGCAAATATAGACTCGGGATCCGGTAACATTTATACCTGAAATTCTGTTATTCTGTTTATTTTCCTATGATCGACACAAAAACAGTGAGTACCGTCACTTTTATGCACCAAAACAAAGGAGTGATATACGCTGATTCAGCTGGCTCTTTGACTCCCAAATCGATCAGAGTTTGAATGTCATTTTGGAGAGTTTCGAAACTGAACTCCTCCAAATCCGTCTTGCCATATCGTTCTGTCAAGACGTTTGAGTAATCTTCGAATAGTGACTCCACCTCCTTACGTTGCTAAGACGTTAACGTCTCATTAAGAACCAGGTTTTATCGGACCTATTAGATCCATTACCAACCTCGAGAAAGACTCAACAACCAGTGGGGTGGTTGCTAGCAGTACTGGGCGATGAGTAAGTTTTCTCCCTTGTCAATGGACAACTAGGTAAGCACAATCCATCTCCATCGTTGTCGACGGGTTCCTTAGTCATAACTGTAACAACCACGAAATCTGTGGGTGTCTATTGCAATAACGTTTAAATAAATTGGCGTGGTACAAATTATCTTTGTCTCCTACCCAGATACGATAGTTCTATCCACCGTTCTTCAAAGAACATATTACGCAACCCGAGTTCATAAATATTGATCCGGCCATCCGGTGAAGTGCAAACAACATATCAGTATGTTATGGAACTCCAAAACAAGCTGTACTTCTGCTAGCTTAGCTCTTGGCACAGTAACCTGTTTAAACGTATCTGGCCCTTTCCTAGTGTACGGTTACAAAATAATTCCTTTAGACTCGAGAATCACCTCACGTCTGGCAATTTCCTTACCGATCCGTCCTTTGCATGAATGTGCACGTTGTTGAAAGACAAATCTTCCTCTTGAAGTTTTCACAACTCGTCAGGTAGTAAAGGTATTTAATGGCAAAGCCACGGATCACAGCGGCTTCTACCCTGATTTTCGCTTCATAAACCGCCTTCAGCAAATCCGACAAGCCAAGGTGTACAGGGCACAGGATTACGTTGTAGCAGCATATACCTACACCCTAGGATTACGTTTGACAACCCGTGAAACATACTGCTTAAATTCGCTATTCGTTATGTGAAATAGGATTGCTAAAAGCCCATTTCATACCGGATTTAACCGAGTTGCTCTGTAATTATCCGAAAAACCTCCCGAGTCACTTTATACTCCAGCCAATCCAACGCTGGTAGGCATCTGTACATAACAAAACGTCATGCATTGTTGTTTAGACGTATCAGTTTAAAACAAATTAAGAAATGCCCGCTAAATGCCTGGGACTTCTGCAGCTTTACCGTCGAAAAATATTCCAGGTTTGGTATACTGCGGATTAATACGAAAAATTCCTTTTATTGGTAAACGAAACTCGATTTATGAAATACGGTGTTATGGTAAAAAAAAAGGGGGATTAAATCTGTAACATCAACACTGTTTCCATACTCGCATGTGTATATCCAGATGTAAACACATCATAGCTACTCTCTCGTATGGCTTTAAAATCCAGAAAAAAAGACAGGATGGTTCTAATATTAAATTTCGTAAATATCTGTGGCATCATCGCATTTGAATAGGCATTTTTCAACTCTATAAACGAAGCTGAAGTAGTTGGAACAGTTGATGCTAATGCTGATGCATCCGCCTTGTTTTGACCACTAGTCTGGTCCCTTGCTTAGTATGCTCCCTGCGATGCACTCCGCTATACTATATACTAGGAAGCATACTAAGCAGGGGACCAGACTATTTGCCTACCTGCTATCGATTGGATATTGCGGTCAGTTGACCACCCGCCACGTGATCAAAATTCCGAGCAAATTACGAAGTTCGCCGAAGTCTCCATGAAATGGTCTATTGAATACGGCGTGTCTAGGCCAGTGTTCATGGCGGGAAGAATCTTCAGTCCTGTAAACAAACTGGACTACAGCGGTCGCGCCAATATAATCTTTAGACTCAACATATTTACTATCTACCAAGGGCGAATAACTGCAGATGGTATCATACATCACGATTGCCATCTCGTCATTAACAGTAGCTACAAATGTATTGCTCAATTCCATTTTTTCTCTCACTTTTTAATAGTATGCACAATCTATTTGAAATCAAATCTCCACTGTCCGACGTAAATATCTGTCTTCGACCGCTTAATATGCAAGAACAATGCGCTGAGGGGATTGCTGCCTTATAAATGAATGCATTTTCTTTTGACAAATGAGAGGACAGTATTTCATTAATCGGGATTACACTCGCACATTAATCTGGAGCGTTCATCGCAATGTCGAGCAGTAGCGGGTGACAATTTAATTGATCCTTAAATCGGTCGCTCGAGAAAGCAGATAAGCTGCTACCGATATGACTCATAGTTAAATTGTAAGCAACAATGCGAGACCCTGTGATCCACATGGCCTAATTTGATGCAAACCTTTATTCCAAAGGTACCCTTATCTGCACCCTGCGTCTGCCCTGTCCCGCAAAAATGAATATGGCTGGGATTACCTAGCCCGATAAATAAGCCCTTCACCCATGATGATATTGATTTTCGGTTTAGGAGCTGATTTCATGTATTCATTAAAAGCTGGAAAAAAAAATCTGCAGATATTTATGCTGCACGTATCAGTGTACATTTCATACATTTATCGGTATTTCCCGCGGCTGTGGAGCTACCGTCTGCTGAAGGGTTCTTTTGGTAATATGTACATTAAATTTCCGGAGTAAATTCTATGTTTGGTGATATGTAAATCCGCATGGAATAGCACAACCATTTGTCCTGTGGTCATTTTGAATTTAATGCCTGATATGGCTGTTATCAATTAACGGTATGTGTCTAACGTGTATGCATGTTTGTTCCGGAAATATTTGCATGCAGCAAAATTGCACATTTTAATAACCAGGTGACATCAAACCCACGAATCGTCCATCACTATCATCACATTTTGGACGTTGATTTATTGGACTATGGATTACCAGCCTCTGGCCCCACCGTTTTGTTAGGTCTTTGCCATTCTTTGTTGGTTTAATCCACTAATAAATGTGGAAAATTGTTTGCAGGCTGGTTCTCACGTTTTGCAACGGACATGTCATTTACATTTGCCTGGCATACTGTTCGCAGATGACACACCATTTACGAAACAATGTTAAGTGTGACGTCACATCAGAAAGCGGTCGTCGTTTTGGATATATATTTTCATGATTAATTGATAATGGTTGAGTATATATCGATGTGTAACTTTTACCTAATCACTCACAAAGTAAATAAAGTCCGAAGGACTTTATATCAACTTTGTGAGTGATTAGATAAAATTTACACATCGATATCCAACCATGAACATTTAATCCATATAATTCCAATTTACTTCTTTCTAATATCTGATAAGCAGATATAATCAACAAAACATTCGCTTGTATGTACCTCAGAGATTTCTTCCTTTAACCTCTTAACTGCAATAGAATGCATGGCCCTGTCTTCACTTGCCAAGATTCATTGATACATTGATACGGGGTAGTATGTCATAACGGATCATGCAAGTGCTACATTCTTATATACATTATATTAATATTAAAATAATGGTTGATGCGGTTAAACCAGGAATATTCCCTTTTTTGAAAATTATGCTTGCGTGTGGCACGTTTTGTTATGGCAACGTCGTAGTTACTTTCTAAGCATTCGATCTTTCAAAAGCAAATTCGTTTCCATTTTTAGTGAGACCCTGACCTTTATTAACTGCTCTGTAACATGTTGTCGATGTGAAATGCAATAATTTCGGAAGATTAGCCTCTAAACCCTTCCATATGCTTTCTTCGGTATAAGGTTTGAATGTTGGAGTGCAAGAAGGTCTGTGCAATTACATTGTTTTCACTTCTAATGGTTGATTTTAATCTGTGGCTTGTCATTTTTGTTCGAAAATCACAGGAGCTTGTTATTGTTATCAAAAGGCTGTAAAGCGTTGATATACTCAAAACTTCAAATCGAATGATCTAGACACAAAGAACCAAAAGTAGTCCGCAGATTTATCGACGTGCAAAAAATTTCAGATCAGTATCACGTGACCGTTTAATCCAATCAAAACTCAGAAAATACAGTCAATTCATCAAAATTTGAATTATATATATATATATATATATATATATATATATATATATATATATATATATATATATATATATATATATATATATATATATAGTCGGTATAGCTTTCCTACAGTGCGTGGAGTTTCATATTTTTGATATAACATGTGAGCATATCACTTTATGTGATTCTGATTGATCCTAATGAGCACATGCAATTATTATGCACGATCTTCTTTACTGATTGACTGGGATCGTGGGAAAACATATTTAATTCCGCCTTCTGGAATGTTTTGCTTTGAATGAATCTTTTTTGGTGGCCATTTTGTCTTACCTCGACTCGCGAAAGGAAAGATAGAATTATCTTGGCTGTCTGATTATGTCTATGTTACCTCCACAAGGGTTTGTTATGTTATGTTTAATAATATCATCATCAGAAAAATGGCGTAAAACTACAAAATAAGAACAACAATAAGGAGTAAAACTAAGGGATAGCGGCTGGCTGGGTGGGGAACGGGCATATATCTGTAATATAGATATAGACTGCCCCATAAATACAAGCGTGGTTTAAATGTTAATTTAAAGAAGTAAACAAACTCACATAATAATCTGGATATGAAATGTTCTCATAACTGACAAAACTTTATCCAACCACAGCATCTTTACGTAGCATGTACGGGATGTACATCCGACACGAAAAATAAATTTTTGACTTTTTCTGTAGTCTATTCTTCCAAATTGCACGCTGCAAACATCAGGTCACAAATGCATTGTAGTAAATGTGGGGATTTTTGCATCCGGTAATCCTATTTCACATAAAAATTGCAACAATGTAACGCTTAGTTCTGAAAGTTACATTTTAGGGTAAACGTATACTCTTCTGTCGTCCTACTCTACTGTTTATAACATCAAACAACGTGGCATCATCACATCACATTGATCATTCTTGTTTTGAAAAATGATTTTGTCGTTATAAAATGTTTTGTTTTCTCGGATGTAAGCTATTTCTTTGATTTATAGTTTGTAAAACAGTACAATTTACTTTTACCAGTTTAGTTTTGTTTGGGACTATTTTATGCTCAACAAATGAAAGGTACACCGTCTGTCAGAATGAACGAAATTATTCGTTCCTCATTCTATCTAAAAAAAATTCACTGAAATAAAAACGGTGTGATAAAAAGAATCTCAAATGAGTAACGATTTAATATTAAATTTATGTTTTTTTTTTTCTCGCCAAAGCTCGAAAAAGGTAGGCATTATTGAACTGTTTTCATAAATTCAATATTAAATCTTTAACGATTTGAGATCCTCTATATATGTAATTTCTATTTCAAGGTTTTAATTCAACCCAAGTTCCTTTTCTGTCTAATTTAACATTTCTGCGCATTTTGTCCGTTACGCTTGAGAGGGGAGGGGAAAATCAAAATTGTGTTACGTGTACAGTTTACGTTCGTTCATATTGTTAAATATAGAATGGTTAGAAATTCCCGACTTTTGTCATAAAACATTACGACGTTCATTTATTACTACCCAATTATGGCGATATACTTGAACGGCGTAAAATACCGCTATGTTGTGTTTGTGTTGACGCATTTAAAGGATGTCCGAGGTAGAAAACAGCAGAAAACTTAATTGTGTTTCAAATGTCCAATCTGTGGGTATATGCGTGGTTATGTCATCTTATACTCGGCTACAAATTAAGCCCACAGAGTTGATGATCTCTCTCTCTCTCTCTCTCTCTCTCTCTCTCTCTCTCTCTCTCTCTCTCTCTCTCTCTCTCTCTCTCTCTCTCTCTCTCTCTCTCTCTCTCTCTCTCTCTCTCTCATTACAAAGAATGCAATACATACGCTAACGTTTTTTTAATGATTGCGGCTTGTTAAGTAAAAAGATAATTTTAAATGCTTACTTCTGCCAACGTTCGAAATTTACTTTATTTGTATCGCGCATGTGCCACGATTTCACGCTGTTCCTTGTAAGTACTCGCATAGTTTCACTCTGTATGTGGCACGAGTGCTATTTTTGTGCAGTTTGACAATTCTTCTTGAATAGCACAGCTATAGTAGTATTAGGAAATGAGGATTTTGACTCACTTCATTTTTTTTACCCTCCAAACAAGTATAAATTAAATGAGGGTTTCCAAAACAGGGAAATGAGGGTTTTGGCCCCCCCTCCCACACCTATTAAAACGTTTCAGTTAACAAGGCGGAAATTAAACTAGCATTAGAATGAAAATGATATTATTTTAGTTATATTATATCTTAAGTTTAGATAAAATTTTACGTTACTCATATTTTTTTGATATTTTTTTTCATACTTGCTAACCCTAATTGGTAGAATATCTGTTAACATATTATCAATAATACGAAATTCACGTAATAAATCATCCATATTATATTTGACTCCTCGTAGGTAAGACCGGATCTGATCAAGTAGTTTCTTGTAAGTTTTAATTGATGTTAAACATCCATGCTTTTTTATCAAAAGTCTTGGTTCTACTTTTTTACACGCCGCTGTAAGTGAAACACCAATACCAGATATAATTAACAAAAAAGGATTTAACGATATCCCACTTGAAATTATACCGGAACTGGTCATTAACAATGGTAGATATGATATTACTCGAAGGATCTTGTTGTAGTATTTATAACATTTTTTAACGCACCAATGTTTTTTGTGAGAATATTTGTAGTATTGTATTAGTGCGTCCACATCCTGTTCTGAAATATCTTTTGAAATATGATTAAAATCAACTATACTTTTTTCATTATAATATTTGTTTACATAGTTATGATAAATCAGCTACAAATTCCAAACACCACCGATAAGGACCTATAAAATTTTTATCAGTTGGTTCAAGTACAAATTCTTCCTCAGAATTTTTGTTTAATATTACAGATAACATTCCAGATAAGTCATCATCATATGAATGACGCCATGATTTAGTAATTATTTTAAACTTTACAGTGCTAAACACTGACAATCTATACATACCAGTAACTTCTGCAGTGTGTTTGATAGATTTGTTTTGTGGTGTCCATCCACTATAACCATATGCAATAGTATACACAATATTTTTAATCTGTTTGTGAGGAATGATACTCGTTTCCTCAGCAATATTAGGAATTTTACTAATAATATTATTGAGTTTTGTGTTAATATCATTGAGTTTTGTGTTAATATTAGCGAGTGTAATGTCAACAATTGATGGATTTCCAAAAAATTCATCTCTAATTCTGTTTATGTTTCTGCGAAAACTTAAAAATGTATTTACATGACTAAGATACTCATTTTTGAGTGCTGTGATTTCATTATTGATTGAAACGTCCTGATCATTGACGTATTTTTTAGTGACAGCATCCCCGTCCTCAGTTGGGTTTCCAAGATCTGTAATCTTGTTTTGTTTCATAACAATATTCCCACTTGGATTTCGTACAACTACATCTGACAGTTTTACATTACTCGTCTTTAATCGTCCTTCTTTGTCTTGGAAAATGACAACTTCATCTGGATCTACGCTGGCAATATTTAGTAAATTATTGATTTCATTTTTAAGCTGATCAAGAGTTGCATATTTGGATAAGTCACCTTGATAACCTTTTGTGGATAAATCTTCTAATAGTGTTCCAAATTTTGTATAGTAGTTCATTATTTACTATCCTAGATAAAATTATCAACACTAGTTTAATATTATACAAAATGGCAAAATCATTGATACTAAACTTTGATACAGAGAGACTAGTGAAGCACAAACATAACAATGAACTTCCTGATTGTCATTATCTTATTGTTGGGCGAACTGGATCGGGGAAAACAAATTTACTTATGAACTTACTTCTTGGTGATAATTTTAACTACGATAGAGTTTATATTTACACAATCAATCCACAGCAAGATAAGTATGAGTTATTAAGTGAGTATAATGACAAGCTTCGTGATGATCTTAAAGCTGGCGAAGATTTTTTTATAATTAGGCAGCCAGAGATCTTATTCCAGTCAATCAACTTGATGCAGATGAACATAAGATAGTAGTTTTTGATGATATTCCGCTAAATAACATGGAGATGAACAAAATAAGATCATATTTCTCACTGTCACGTAACAAACAGTGTAATTCTGTTTATCTCGCTCAAGGATTTTATAATGTTGACAGGTTTATTAGGCGAAATACGGGTTGTTTTATTTTATTTTCAGGACTGGATAATGTTGACGTTAGAAATATTGCAAGCGAGCAATGCGGTGGCGTGACAAAAGATAAGTTTATTGAACTTTACCGTAATGCTACAAAAGATAAATTTAACTTTTTCTTGTTTGATAAACTTACAAATGATCCAACTAAAATGTTTCGCTGTTGTATTAACAGTTACTTACAGTAAAGCGTTTCAATTTTATAAAAGTTATAATTATAATAATGGACAAACGAGCAAGATACAGACAACACATAGAAGATCTAAAAAAAACTTGCTCAATCTCAGGCATCACTTAAGCAAAAAGTACAAGAAGCACGACGTGGGCAAGTAACTGCTACAGAAACAACAGCTACAATTTTCAAGCCGGTTACTGAAGCATTATTAGGTAAACAACCTGAAACTAAACCACTGTCAGAAGAAGAACTTAAACAACTGCAGGAAAAAGGTTTGGTTGGTATTGTTAGAGAACAACAAGAAGCAGCTGCTGCAAAACTTGTTACTAGATCTGATGAAGAAAAAAGAAAACTGATTGAGGCACTTACAGCAAATATAGCTGATCCTGCGGTTAGACAAGCTGAAACAGATCGATTGATAAACAATCCGCTGGAACTTGAGCGAAGATTAGCAGAGTTAACAACGCAAGGAATAACAAATATTATAACAAGTTTATCAGGAGAAATAAAAGATATCAAAGAGGAGCAACAAAGAGTCGGTGATCTTACTGTAAAGTTTATGGAAGTTGGAGATCAAAGACTTCATTTTACAAAAAGAGCAAATGATGAGATAAAAGGTAGTGAATATGATGATTTTTTAAACAAAGAAAATATAATAGATATTAATAATATAAACAAGTGGACTGATGTAGAATATCAAGAATTACTCCATAGATTAGATGTAACATTTAATGACGGAGTTACTGCTAAAGATGAAATAAACACGGTTACAGAGATTGATAATATGATTCCACTTTATGAAAGAATGAGAAACGGTGTCATTGCTCTCACGTTTAAAAAAACAGCAGAAAATAGTAGAGCAAAACCTTTTGGTAAAGGGTGGAGTTTTAAAAGAAAATTTGATAAACTCGATAAATCTCGTGTAGAAAAATATAGAAAAGAAAAAACAGGAACTGGTGTAAAAGTATTTACTTCAACTACTGAAATGATAGGTAGATTAATGTTATTAATATCATCAAAGGAAGCTGGGAATGATAGTGTTGAACTTGATAATGAAATTATTGACATACTTGATCATCTAAGATCGAGTGAATTATTAACATCTGACGAATACGAAACTTTACACCGCGACTTAATCGCGGCGACTTAATTTTATAAAATGATATAATATAAAAGGAATGCAAACAACATTATTACTAAACTCTAGCGAGTCTGCAGAAGATAGCGCAAATTTATCAGTAAATTATATTCCGCCTATAGAACTATAACAATATGAAATTGGATTAATTTCTTGTACTTACTGGAATGCTATGCCTAACGTGAAAACTGATGTTAATGATGAAATGTGGTGTACTTCGTTTACAAGTACTTCAATATCTACAACAAAAAAAATAAAAATTCCACAAGGAGCTTATAATATTGAAGATCTAAACAAGACGATATAAGAGCTCATAACAAAAGCTGGCGGTGTGGCTGATGATTTTGGATTAGCTGCTAATTATAGCACATTACGAGTTAGGATGACTTTGAAAAATATGTTAATCAATCTTGGATCAAAAGAAAGAGGTATTAGACAACTGTTAGGATTTACTAAATTAGATTATAATGCACTTAATCAGCCTATTACATATGACAGTGAACTGTCAGTAAATATAACAGAAGTAAATATGATATTAGTAAACTGCTCTATTGCTTCTGGCTCTTATACATCAAAAGGTAGCAAAGGTCATACGATTTACAGTTTCTCACCCGAAGTCCCGCCAGGTTCTCTCATGCAAATAACTCCACGAGATATTATCTATTATCCTTTAAATGTGGAAGATCAAATATCAAGTATAAGGATGCAGTTGACAGATCAATCAGGAAAACAGTTGGAATTGAATAATGAAGTTGTAACTTATTATTTACATCTACGTGAGCAAAAGTAAAAATTATGCAACATCAAATATAATGAAACAAAGAAAAAAAGTTTATCGAAGAAAAATAGTAGGAGGATTTTTTGGAAATATATTCACTAAAGTTATTGAAGGTATTCCAGGACTAGCGCGTAAAGTTGCACCAATTGCTATTGACGCTGGTAAAGCTTTTGCAACTGGGGCTGCATCTGCCGCTGGGACTGCGGTGGGACAAAAAATAGCTAATAAAATAAAAGGAGATCCACCGACTGCATCTGAAATAAAACAAGCTATCTCAGAAATCGCTCCAACAAAAGAAACTCAAAAAGCTATGATAACAACAACAAAAAAATTATTATCACCAAAGGGCGAGCAGATCATACAAAAATTAATATCTAAAGTAACAGTGCCGCAATAAAATTTTATATAATCTAATAAAATAAAATGTCTGTTAAAAATTATCTCGAGTTAACAGAAACTTATGACATCGACAACGATGTGACAGAATTCGAGTTTGTTGAGTACCTTGATGAAAATTCTAACGAACCAAATAAAGCTGGTATTAGAACCTTTAACACCAGAGACGAAGATGTATTTCTACTGCCACATAAGGCTATGTTAGAAGTTCGTGGTCAGATTATGACAGTAGCCAATCCACCTGCTGCAATTGCAGTTGGAACAGAAGTAGCTCTTATAAATAACGGCTGGTGTTTATTCAAAAGTGCTAGATATCAACTGGCCAATCAAACTATAGAAGATATTTCAGGTCATCTACAAGTTGCAAGTACAATTTTAAATATTATTTCGTTTTCCGACGATTACTCGAGATCAACTGCAACTAATATGATGTGGTTTAAAGATACTGGACGGGGTATAGCTGAATCAACAGAATTTCTAAAGAGAGGCGCTATAGTACACGGAGCTAATGCTGATGCAAATGCTGGAATTGTGAGAGATTTTCTCATTGCTAATGCAGACGCGCTAGGTATTGACGCACCAGGTGCAGCTGCTAATGCAGACGCCACAAGAGTTTCTCTTATAGCAGCTTTTAATAATCTAAATATAACACCACCAGCTGCAGATGCAAACGGTACTGCGATGTTAAATTTACTTCTTAACACACTTGACGTGAGAAATCCACGTTATAACGAAGGCTTTGCTAGGCGAAGAAAACTTGCAGCAGGATCACGTCAAATTACAATGATGCTTCCGCTAAGTATGATTTTCGGCTTTTGTCGCGATTATGATAAAGTATTTCGCGGAGTAAAACATACTCTTATTTTAGATCGAGCAGACCAAAACGATTGCTTGTTTAGATCTGGAGGGGTTGATGTACAGTTTATCATAAACAAACTCGCTTTGTGGATGCCACGTATAACACCATCAATCACTAAATTGTCAGAATTAAATAGTACGCTTGATAAACATACAAACAGAATTTACTTTAAGCAGCATAAGGTATATCAGACAGCGGTTCTAAATACTACTGACTACACATGGAGGGTCACAACAACATCAAGCGAACAACTGCCGAGAAATATCTTTGTCGTATTTCAACAACAAGCCCGACGAGGTAACCAACAACAAAATAATGCAATATTTGATCACTCTAATGTCAGACGAATATACGCTAGATTAAATTCAAAGCAATATCCAGAACGAGCTATCGAGTGCAATTTTGCTGATGATGCTAATAAAAATATTTCTCGACCGTACATGTACCTGCTTGACGCAATACAAAAATATCAAGATGTTGAAGATGGAACTCAAATATCAGCAGAGGAATTTCGTACGCTTTATCCTATATTTCATTTTGATGTTAGTAAACATAACGAGCGAGCTGTAGACAGCACAGCGGATATTGAAATTACCTGGACACTTGGGGCGGTTTCAGTAGCGCCGTTATACGTATACGCATTAGTGATTAGTGATAGATTTATCACAGTAGATTCTATTGGAGGTAAAATGACAGTTCAAGTTTAATCTACAGTTGTTATATAAAATGACAAAGTATATTGTAAAAGAAGTGTATTTGACTGATGGCCAAGTTAAAAAATTAGTAGCTGCTATTGCAAAGCGAGAACAGGTATCATTAAAAATCAATCCTAATATTTCTGATGGTGTTTTAACAAAATTAATGCTAACAAAAAATCAAGTAAAAAAGTATGATCGTAAAAAAACTTTTGTTTTAAATTTGAGTGCTGCACAAATGACAGCGATGGCAAAAGAAGGTGGTTTTCTTGGTCCAGCATTATCAGTATTAACTAGTACAATAATACCTAAAATTTTACCAGTCTTAGGTACATTAGGACTAGCAGCAGCGTCTGGAGCAATATCTGACGCAAGGAAGAAAGCAGTCGCAGGTAATGGTATCATTCGTGGAAGTGGAATAAAAAAATTGTAAATTTTATGTAAATAATATATTATAATGACACAAAAGAAAAAGAAATCGTCAACAACAAAAAAAAAGAAAATAATAAAAACAAAATCACCAACACCAAAATGCAAATGCATATGCAATCAACCAAAACAAGGAGGATTTATTCCGATCGCTCCACTTTTGGCGGGACTAGCGGGAAGTCTGCTGCCAAATCTTTTAGGAATCGGACGTGGTCTAACATTACCGGGAACTCGACCACCCCGTTGAGTAATTTTGATATCATTGATAAGTTAAAAGCTGTTCCTGGATTTCACGGAGTTTATTCTAAAGATGAACTCGCAGCAATAAAATCGCCGTCAGCTGTAAGTTCGTGTGTTATTAATATACAAGATTTCAATGACGGATCCGGCACGCATTGGGTAGCAGTTTATAATAATAATTATTTTGACTCGTTTGGACTTCCTCCAAGCGATGTAATAAAAAAGTATATGAACAAAAAATTTAAAAAAATATATTATTCGTCAAATCAACTCCAACCTGTTGGAACGTCTGCTTGTGGATATTATTGTATAATGTTTATCCAACAGATGAGCAGAAATGTTAATTTTTTAAAATTTATTTTACAGTTTGACAAGCATCCTTCTCACGCTAATGATGAGATCGCAATTAATTTTATCTAAACTTACAAGTATAATAATGTCAACATACTGTCTCAAGTGTAGAACTAAAACAGAAAATATTAATGAAACAACAGAAAAAACAAAAAACAACAGGATAATATTAAAAAGTTTTTGTGGAGTCTGTGGAAAAAGAAAAAATATGTTTTTAAAGAAAACGTCTCTCGCGACAGTATCCTCAAAGATGTCGCCAGCGAAAAATTCGCTCGGATCTGGTTATCCTGATATTATTTTAGTCGACGACTAAAAATATAGAATGATATGCAACTCTGATTCTGACAGAGATTTATGTCTTGAACAAAATAAAATTGTCGCATACTGTCAATGTTGTAACAATAGAGAAATAATAGGGTCAGGTATAGATATACATAAAATTATTGGAAAATTGCCAAAACCAAAAGGCGGTTGGACTTTGCCAGGTCATAAGTATACTGGTCCGTGGAATCCGCTAGATCAACAACTAGATGAAAACGACAATCCGTTGCCAGGCCAGGAGCCTTACAATCAAGTGGATGCAATAGCAATGCGTCATGATATCTGTTATCGTGATCGTGAAAACTCAAAATTAGATTGTGATAAAGTAATGTTAGACGAATTACGTGATATGAAGCCAACAAATCTACGAGAACGTTTTGATAGAAAATTTGTTCAGGGAATGATAGGAGCAAAATATAAACTTGGACGTGGAAAAAAGTATACGATGATCTTGCAGTCGAGCTGCACAGACCTAATAAAAAAGTTTCCACGACGTAAAGTTGTCGCTAATGGTGTAGATGATATCTGGGCAATAGATTTGGTGGATGTATCTAATCTGGCTCAGTTTAATGTTGGCGCTGATGGCGCTCCAAAAAGGTATTTGTTTAATGTTATAGATGTTTTTAGCAAATACGCTTTCAGTGTACCTGTTTCGGATAAGACAGGAACTTCAATGATTGATGCGCTAAAACAAATAATGACGAGTGTAAAAAGAAAACCAAATAAAATCTGGACTGATCACGGATCCGAGTTCTTTAACAAAAAGTTTGAACAGTTTCTAGAACAAAATAATATAAAAAAGTATGTTACAGGAAACGAGGGCAAAAGCGTTGTTGTTGAGAGATTTAATCGCACGCTAAACGAGAAATTACACAAACATATGACAGCTAAAAACACCAACAGGTACATCGATGACCTTTCTCAAATCGTAGGTGAATATAATAACACGAAACATCGAACCATCAAAATGACACCTAAAAAAGCTGTTAAAAATCCAATATTAGCAAATGAAAACATGTACCGCAGACATAAATTTAAGGTTGGTGATAAAGTTAGAATTTCTTTGACAAAAAAGGTATTTGCAAAGGATTTACTCCAAACTGGAGCGAAGAAGTATTTGTAGTTGATAAGGTACTTTTAACAGTACCTGTAACGTACGTTTTAAAAGATCTGGCAGGGGAACCGATCGTAGGTAGTTTTTATGAACAAGAACTACAGAAAACTGAGCAGGATGTTTTTGTTATCGAGAAAGTGATTAGAAAAAAAGGAAATAAAAGTTTAGTCAAATGGCGTGGGTATAGCGATAAATTTAACAGTTGGATCCCAACTAAGCAGATTATGATATAATGTTATTATAAATTAACTCATACTTTTGTTTGACAGATTTACATTTTACTGGTTTACATAACGATATTAGATACTGCTTACGATCGTCAGAGATCGTTATTAGATTAAAAATTTTAACGAATATGAAATCGAATTTGATATTTTTCTGTCGGCCTGGAATCCTGATGTTTAAGAAAGGTTTGATTAACTGCCAAAACAGTTGTTGTTCGGCAACGGTAAAATTAAATTTCATTATTTTTTTTTGCAATGTGATACTTGACATTATACCGTTTAGTTGTTGATCTGCTGTAATTTGATCTGTCAGCAACAGTGACTATTTCACCATCATCATCAGATTCATTGTTATACAAAATATCATCTTCACTATAACCAATAGATTTGTCTATAAAATCTTTGGAAAATGTGACCTTATCGCTGGCGACTTTGTCGCTAGTATCTTCTTCATAGAGTTCAGCAAGTCGTTTCATCAAGTCCATTATTATAATATATTTTTATCTAATTTATTATTATTAAATGACTGATGAGATAAAATATCACCAAAAAGTTAATATAGTAAATTACAACGAACTAGCCGAAGCGGTAAGAAAATGTTTGTTGGGTTATAGTGTTGATGTTATTGTAATGCAAGGTGATTCTCATAAAATATTACTAACAGAAGCAGAAAAAAATAAAATTAATGAAAGTGCAGTAACGACGCTAAAATTTAATCACGATGATATCATAGCATTTGCTCATCATTGCTTGACTAAAACCGAATTACAAAATATTATTGATCATCATATCTAAAACGAATCCTAGCATTGTATTCGCTTGAAAAAGTTGATTTTATTACTCCATCAGCTACAAATTTTACGACTGCGGGATTTATCTTATAATATTTCGCCGCAGCTGTAATCGATTTAAATTCAATCTCCTCATCCGTTTCGAGGTTTTTTGAAATAACAGGTTTTATTGGGCATCTAAAATTAATACCATTACTATTTTTTCCTTTTCTCACATTTTCCTGTTGCGTCACTATCTCCAGATTTTCCAATCGATTATCAGTTTGTATATTATTGATGTGATTGATAACCAGACCATTGGGTATAGATCCGTTGAACACCTCGTAAACAAACCTATGACCATTATAACTAACAAAATCTGTTAGTGTTCCTCTAACAGTTACCCTGATATATCCCATATTGTTCATAGTACCAAGAACTTTTTTAGTTTTTCTGTTTCTTATAATACCACGATCGTTAGCCTCGTATAAATCAAAGACAGGATGCGGCTGAAACTCATCTTGTAGGGATAAATTTTCAATGTTGTCATCAGTGATTTTACCGTTATAATGATATACACGCTGTCCCTCTGGAATATCATCGCAGAACAACGTGTAAATAAAATCTTTTCTAAACATTGCAATCCTCTCGGCATTATCTCCCTTTACACTAATATTATAACCCGCTGACGTTAATTTGCCAACAGGTATTCTAGTTTTAATGTTAATAACCGAACCTAATACATTTCCAGCGTATAAGTTATACTTTGGGTGAACATGATAAATCTCTTGCTCACGTGCGCTTGTCAGATTTACTGTCATTATATTATAGGCGATTTTTTTTATCTTCAATTGATTTTTAGCGCATGCGCAGTGTGAGGTAAAGTTATACTTTGGGTGAACTTGATATGTTTCTTGCTCACATGTGTTTGTTAGATTTGCTGTCATTATATTATAGGAGATTTTTTATCTTCAATTGATTTTTAGCGCATGCGCAGTGTGAAAAAAATTATTAATTAGATATTACATTATAATATAATAATGTTAAAATTACGTGATATAGCTAAGAAAAGCCTTATGGGAGAACCTAATAAAATAGAGACTGCTTTTGCAGGTTTTGATAATAGTTATCAGTTTGATAATCAAATTGTTTTAGTAAATTTTAATGCAACGAATCTTTACCACCTACTTCAGACAACTGTAAAACGTGAGCTCGAAAAACAAAAAAGTATTAGATTATTTGTGCAATATCATGTTATATTTTCAAAGTTAGTTATAACGGAAGAATTAACTAACAAGGAAATTGCAGAACCTTATATTAACGCAAAATCAAGACGTGCTTGGCTTGGGACTGATCTGTTATCACTATCTGATGAAATACACCAAGAAATTTGGAAAAAATAGAGGAATTTAGTCAATTAGGTTCGGGTTGGAAGTTTGAAATGATCAAAGGAATATTGTTTCACACGATGAAATATAATGTATTACGAGGTAGTTCATACGTCGACCTGCCACCAAAAATAAAAAGTAAAAGATGTTGTATAAACATCAAAAACGTAGATAATAAATGTTTCCAATGGGCTGTTCTTTTCGCACTATTTCCAGCAGAAAAAAACGCTACTCGTGTTGAAAAATATATCAGTCACGTGTCTAGATTAAATTTTAAAGATATTAACTTTCCTGTGGCAGAAAATCAAATACCAAAATTTGAAAAGCAAAATAATGTTTCAATTAACGTTTTCGGACTAGATGAAAAAGAGGATGTATACCCGAGATATATTTCAGAAAAAGCTTCACAATCGACTATAAATTTACTGTACTACAAAAATCATTACGTTTGGATTAAAAACTTTAACGGACTAGTTGGTAAACAGTACAATAAAAATAGAAACAAAAAGTTCTTTTGTTACCGATGCTTGCACGGTTGTACTAACAATGAAACATTACAAAATCATTTACAGTACTGTAGTTAAGTGCAAAGAATAACAATGCCATCTAAGGGAGATAGTGTGTTACAGTTTGTCCATCATAATCACAAACTAAAAATTCCTTTCGTCATATAAGCTGATTTTGAGTGTTTACTTCAACCTGTACTTGGCGTAGAAAATAATCCTAATCAATCGAGTACAAGAAAAGTTCAAAATCATGTTCCGTGTGGAGTAGCGTACAAGGTAGTTTGTTGTACTGATTCGAGATTATCTAAACCGATCAAATTATATCGAGGTAAAAAATCCAGCTGTTTGGCTTCTCAAGCAGTTGATTAACGAAGTTGATAATATTACTTATCGTTTGAAAAAAGTAACGCCAATGTTAAAATTAACACCTCAACAAGAATCCGCTCACGAGCAAGCAGAAATTTGTCATATTTGTGAAAAAGTTTTTGACGATGACAAAAAAGTACATGACCATTGCCATTTGACTGGACAGTACCGTGGAGCGGCTCATAATCAGTGTAATTTAAAATTTCATGCTCCAGATTTTATTCCGGTTATTCTTCACAATTTTCGAGGATATGATAGCCATATTATAGTAGAAGCTTTTGGTGATCCTGATATAAAATCTCGTCTAAAACTCGATAACATCATCAAATGCATCCCAAATAATTTTGAAAAGTACATGTCAGTTACGCTAGGTAAATTACGTTTTATTGACAGCCTGCAGTTTATGGCAGCCTCGTTAGATGAGCTAGTGAAAGGTTGTAGTAAATTTGATAACCTAAGAGACTGTTTTGGAGATAAATTTAATCTACTAGCTAAAAAAGGAGTTTTTCCATACAAATACCTCGACGACTGGAGTAAATTTGATGAAATATCTTTACCTGACAAAGACAAATTTTACTCACAACCTAAAAATGAAAATATAACTGATGATGAGTACAGGTATGCACAAGATATCTGGAAAGAGTTTGATTGTGAGACTTTTGGTGATTATCATGATTTATACCTGAAAACTGACGTGTTATTATTAGCAGATGTTTTTGAAAGTTTTCGTGAAGTGAGTTATAATAATTATGGACTAGATCCTTGCTGGTATTATTCTGCCCCTGGGTTGTCATGGGATGCTTTGCTAAAGTTTAGTAAGGTAAGGTTAGAATTACTGACTGATGTTGATATGTTCAATTTTATCGAAAAAGGTATCCGAGGTGGTATTAGCGTGATAACAAAAAAATATGCTGAAGCAAACAACAAATACCTGAAACAGTATAACCCTGACCTTCCTTCGAAGTATATAATTTATCTAGATTGTAATAATCTTTACGGTTGTTCGATGGCAGAACCAATGGCGTTTAGCGGATTTCATTGGATCACGGTTGATCGATTTCTATCAGAGACAGAAAAAAAGATACCCGATGATGTTTCCTATTTCGTTGAAGTTGATCTTGATTATCCAAATTCGCTACACAAATTACATAATGATTACCCTTTCTGTGCGGAATCGATGGTAATAGATTATAGTTTGTTATCAAAAGAACAACAAGCGTTAGCATCACCAAAGCAACATTCCATGGTCAAGAAACTAGTACCAAATTTACTTGATAAGAAAAATTACGTTTTGCATTACAAAGTTTTAAAACAAGCAGTCGATGCTGGTCTTGTGTTGAGAAAAGTTCATCGTGTACTAAAATTTAATCAGTCGCCGTGGATGAGAGGTTATATTAACTCAAACACTTCAAAAAGGGCTGCAGCAAAAACAGAGTTTGAGAAAAACTTTTTTAAACTGATGAACAATTCCGTTTTTGGTAAGACGATGGAGAATATTAGGAAACGCGTAAATATTAAAATAGTTAATGATGTCAATCGCAGAAACAAACTTGTGTCAGACGATGATTTTGTGAGCATGAAAATATTTAATGAAAATCTTGTTGCGATACAAAGAAGAAAAACAAATCTAAAACTAAACAAGCCGATCTATGTTGGAGCTGCCGTGTTAGATTTATCAAAGTGGCTGATGTACGATTTTCATTATAATTTTGTTAAAAATCAGTGGCTGGCTAGTAGATTATTGTTTACTGATACTGATTCGCTCGTATATGAAATCGAATGTTAGGACATCTATCAGGACATGTACAATAATCGACATCTGTTTGATCTTTCCGATTATCCACGTGACAGTAAATTTCATGACGACATAAATAAAAAGGTTCTTGGTAAGTTTAAAGATGAAATGAACTCGAGCGCTATCAAATATTTTATCGGATTACGCAGCAAAATGTATGCCGTATTGTTAGACAATAATAAAATAACGAAAAAAGCAAAAGGTCTGCCTCGTAATTTTGTTAAAATGTTTATGAAATTTGATGACTACAGGTATACGCTTGATGGTGGTGTTAGTTTTATAAGAGCTATGGCAATTCGAACTAATCATCATAAACTCGAAACAGATGTTATTATCAAACGTGGATTGTATAATTTTGATGACAAACGCTATTGTGAAAATGGGGTAGATACATTTGCCCTTGGGTATTGTTATGATGATAGATCTATACTCGACATTATCTTTTCCAACTGAAATTTTATCTAAACTTATAAAATAATGTTTGAAAATTTGATAATGACAAATAGCTACAATAGTAACATTAAATATTTAATGATGGACGGTAAACAATTGACAGTTGAATTTAATAATGAAACGTCAGGTATATGTTTTAATGGAACATGTGACAAGTTAAAACTTTCGCTCATCAGATCTGATAACAGCGTGTATTTCAATTATATCGAACAATTGTATCAAAAGTTGCTAGCGGAATTTAAAAACTTTCACAGCCCCATTAGCCAACAAAACTATACTAAACTCACAATTGATCTCGATCGGTCAAAGGTGTATTTTATCGACAAAAAATATCCTCTGAACAAACCAGAAATAAAAGATTTGTTTGAGTCCCGTCGCTGCGTGAGCGGTAAAGTAAAATTTAGTATCTATAATCGTGATAATGAAATATTTTTAATATCAACAGTTGAAACATTAATCATTGGTCACGAGATATAAAATATATCATTTTCATTCTAATGCTAATTTAATTTCCACCTTGTTAACTGAAACGTTCTAATAGGTGTGGGAGGGGTGGGTGGGCCAAAACCCTCATTTCCCTGTTTTGGAAACCCTCATTTAATTTATACTTGTTTGGAGGGTAAAAAAATGAAGTGAGCCAAAACTCTCATTTCCTAATACTACTGCTATCATGAGCCCATGCATCTTGGAACTTTTTCATCATGACACTCAAAACAGAGTTTAATATCTCTACATCCGATACAGAATATCGCGTTATGTCTGCTATGCAAATATTGGGCGGTTTTATGAAATGATTGATTGAAAGATTATTGGTGCTGAATGACACATCAACGCATAGAAAGCTATATATAGAGTGAAGTCATAAAACGATAAATGATTTGAAATGTAAAACTGAAAACAAAGATAAAGAAAATTTTTCTCAAGCCAGAACTATGACTGTGTTTCTGTATATTATTAAGGGGAGAGAGAAGGTGATACATATAGCAGAAGAAAGCAGAAGAAGTTAGGAATGTCTCATCTTCGTTAGCCAAGGATTTGATATGATAACCCTATCTGCGCCTTGACGTATCGAAAATATATATTGGTGCTTTGTCCAAGAGACATCTATTGGGTTTCATAAGTTGCCACCATTAGTATGTAATACCAACTAATAAATTGCGTTTTGCTTTGTGCATCGGCCGAAAACGGTGGAAGCCAAATACCTAAACAGGATACTTTAGAAGTTCAGTCCCTCAAGTAATTTTTTTTTTTTGGTCAAATTTTCATCCGACGATGACCTATTGCAAAAAAATGATCATAATTTTACAATAAAGATACAAATAAAAACTTACTAATGATATTTGTTGAAAGGATGCTTGTAAGATTCTAAGGTATTATGGTTAATTTCTTATGCAACTGGTGGTTTTGATACTGAACCTATACTACCACCAACTCTTCTTTTTACATTCATTTTTGACAGAAAAGAGCTATTTTTTAAAAAATATTCCTGTGAGAAACCAGTTGAGTCAGTATGTACGTTATTCATCTTGAAAGTTCACTAGCACTATAACAAATTAGCATACATAACATCACCCCTCAAACATGTAGATGGTCAGATATTTACCTCTGTAGCAGACACCTGAAAATACGTAAGCCAAGTCGGCTGCACATTTGCAGCCCAAGATACTCATTTGATCTCCAATGCTATTCTAACTGTGACAAGCAGTCAACAACAAGGCAACCCATTTACAAGCCTTACTCAAAGTAAATGTAAACCACATTACAGATTTATCTTATGTGTGAATTTATAAATGCTAGTGTTGTGATAATTAAGCTCATGCCTTCTACCTTAACAATTACGAGGGTGTCAGAATACGAAACTATCCAGTGAGACCTTAAACATCTAAGGCATCACTATTTACCAGAAGGACGCCATTACAGGTTATTTGAATGCAAACACGGACCGGAATTGGAAAATTACTTATTTAGCAGTCCATTCAAGTTGTGTGCTCACGTTGTCTCGAACATGTAAGAACAAAGTTCAAATTTTAAACAACTTAATTTTCATTCGATGTGGTGGCTTGCCACCTCATCGAATGAAATTCAAAGACCCTATGTAGTTCGATAGCCAAGGTGTATGTAGGGTTATCACTTTCGCTAGCAAAGCTGGGGATATCTCCATGCTTTTAACATGATCAATAAAACTTCTTTCGCTGCTAATGCAAAACTTATTGGTACTTTTACAAATAATTTTGAACCTTCCATTGACTTCATGTTTGATTTAGACCCAATAGTCTATAATATGTGCTTAAGATATTATTCCAGAGACGAAGTATATTTAGGATAGGACCCGGATAATACTGTCTTCTGGAGAAACAAAAAACGTATTCAAAATTTATTTTTTTCCGTCCGCTCACACTGCAGGAGACCACAACTATTTGCTTTAAGCTATTGCGATTTTTAAATAGATTAATTATTGCATAATTTAGATGAAAGCATCTTGTCATTTCTCAAGTAAATGATTGCTTTAATTAATGATAAGATTCAACACTTCATGTAATTTTACTTGCTGAAGAAATACAGAAGTTAATAGCACACCATATACTATTCTTACAGTATATATATATATATATATATATATATATATATATATATATATATATATATATATATATATATATATATATATATATATATATATATATATATATATATATATATACACTATTTAAGCCCGACACAGGTGTATTTGTTATCTACACACCGCGAACCATGTCACCTTGATAATTTACAAATCCCAAAACCATAACATGAGACCTTTTTAGTTTATTTCTTCGAGCCTTTAGAATAGTTGTAATGTAGACTTTACGTTGGAAAATTGAAAGAATGTGGCTGTCATATAAGTTTTCTCCAGGATAATAGAAATGGAACTATGTAGGTGCCGTGTCATCTATGATAAGTGCTTCTTCAGGTCATTGCCATAGTATGCACCAACATATTTCACAGTGTGCATATCCACTGCATGAATTTCTCGCCTTCGCTTGATTTTAAACAGAAACTTTTTTTTTCTTTGAGTGAATATACATTTCTTATAACGTTCAAGTTTTACCTTATTGCATCGATATGGCGTCGAAGAAATTAAGAGTCATCTTGGCATGCTAAACAGAAACTACACATATAGATCAATGTCTCACACACATACACACACACGCACACACACATATATATATATATATATATATATATATATATATATATATATATATATATATATATATATATATATATATAAATATATATATATATATATATATATATATATATATATATATATATATATATATATATATATATATATATATATACATATATATATATATATGATGGTAAAATTAAGTCAAGAGAGAGAGAGAGTTAATTACCGAAGCATAATGACTTAAATCAATTGTAAATATATTAAAATATATTATTACCTTTATTATTAAATTTCGCTTAGTTTATATTCCATGCTAATTTCCATACGCCAGTACTTTAATGTATGTGATTTCAGTGTGTTTAAGAAGCTAACGTGTTTGTAGTGCTTTACTTTCTTCATAAAACAATCATTCATGTTTAAATCGTTAGTGTTTCTTAATCAATATGAATAAAAATGAAAACTAAAAAAAAACAACAACAAACAATCAATTTATGAATTAGCAAATGTGATTGTGAACAACACGAAATGGCATGGAATTACATTTGATATGGGGAATCAACCACAAGGATGTAAGAAGTTCATTCACTAAGCCAATACACAAGTGCCTTTCGAAGGTCAAATATCTTTATTTGCATGTGATATTAAAATATATTTATAGTATATATGCTGTATCAATAATATACCACTTGTTGTATAAGCAATGCTTGTTTGAATGATATAGCTTCCATAATATACATTAACACTAACCTCTTAATGCTGAGCGTCTAGCGAGGCAGCTGTTAGTACCATTTAAAAGAAATAAGTCGTGATAAAACTTGGCAAGGGATTTGAACTCGCGACCTCCCGCAAATAAAACAACACATGGTTTCTTTGCTTTGGATATTGAACTTCGATACAGATCACATGTAAATTTATATAAAAAATATTAAGACCATGCTGTGGAATGTTCAAAACTTTAGATCGCTTAACATTGTTAGAATTTGTTTGATGATGACCTATATATTGCGTTACTGATGGAGAATACCGTGTTCTATAAATAGCTACGTAGCATACGCGCTTAACAAGAATTCATACGCAAAAATAAGACTCTTAACTGATAGGAAACACTTTTTTTAAAAAATCAAATAATAAATAAAATTATAAAGAATTGCAATTATAAGAGCTTAATGTTGTTTTTCTGAGTTTATGGTGATATAAAATGTGGGTTACTGACTAAAATAATTTACATAACACCCTTCGGCAAATGACAGTTTAAAAGGCGATAAACTCATTAAAAAAACAACATTAAACTCTTAAATAACAGGCATCTCAAGATAATGGAAGAGGCCCTTCTCGATTATTCCACTACATTATTCATCAGTCCCTATCACATAAACTTCATGTGGAGACACAATCTATCCACACAATCAGACTTTAATAGGGACTACTTGGTTTCCACAGTTACTTATGACATGAACTCACTAAAACTAAATTATGCCCTCATAAAATCTCATTAACACTGTACTCTATGAGGTTGGCCCCTAGCAATTGGTATGTATGTATGTATGTATGTATGTATGTATGTATGTATGTATGTATGTATGTATGTATGTATGTATGTATGTATGAACGATAAAAAATATGATATGTACAGAAGTTTTAAAAACAGAAAAAGGATATTTTTAACATCTTTAAAGAACCTCCCACCCACCCCAAAACTGAATCTAAGTTGTTTTACTGGCCAATCTATGTTGTCTACAGTTTAAATAAAATAAACAATATTGAGTTACATTAGTGTGTTGAATGACCACGTAATATTGTTACAATTTTAAGGTATTTCCAAAACTATTTAGGAGGAGGAAACGCATTATATGGCTGTATAAATAGACTTTGAAAAAAAAGAACAGAAAAATGCATTCGCTCAGATCGTGAAAATTGCACTGGTTCTCTAATTAGCAAATGATCCTAAGGTTCTAGATACAGGAAGAAAATGCAGCCAGACAGTGACTCAATGGCAAATACACGTAGACAGGAACAGAAGGTTAAGGCTATCTATGTATTAAAAAAGGAAAAGTACAAAAACCCACAAAATAATGTATTTGAATCATATATAAAATTTATTACATTTTATTAATATTAGTATAACACGTAAGACGATTACTGACCAAATGATCCAGACCTACATATACATCATTTATAGATTGGGCATCAGGATCAGGTCAGAATGGTAATAAGGCTTTTCTTTTATTGAGGTGGCAACAATGCCAGACTTCAGAGCTAAGCCCAGTCTTTGAAGATGACGTAATCGTGTAGAAAACACAACAGCCTTTGAAATTAAGTGTTTTCGAAAATGTGTTCTATCTCCTGTTTGCAGAAACTGCATTAAATACATCCACATGAACAAACTGAACAGTTAACGGCATTGTCATGATTTTCGGATGCCTCGTATTTCTGTATTATGTCTTTAGTTGATTTGTCTGAGTCAAGCCCATCTCACGCATGACAGTATTGTCTGTTAGAAATAGGATTAAGTTATCGATCTTCGAAGCATTTAAATATCTCTAACTGTTGACTCTGGGAATCATGTGTCAGCAGACTTCACATCGACACAATGTAGTTTTAATAAATAGCTGCAAGCCTCAATTATAAACAGACTATATGAGAATTATTTTTCTTTTTCATCTCACCAAGCTGATAAAATTTATAAGCTCTAGGTTTTTTATTTATAGATTAAATCTACTCGTTATACATAAACTTCCAACTGATCAGACGGACTAGAAACTCATTTATTGCGCCAATCCACAGTAAAAGCTTTCGGCATCATGCTGGCGGCAAATTTCGCACGTTGCTTGTGTATAAAAAGGGGATGAAGTTATAGAAAATCTGTCAGTTATTGTTGTCCATTAAAGCAGATAAACTCCGTTTTATTTCAGTTACCTTTATGTCGAATTTCGATAAAAAGATGCACTTAAGAGAATAAGTATTGCTTGTTCAAACAATTATTTAATAGCAGAATTTGAACGATAGCAACGGGCCATATTTTTTACAAAAATTATCTATCGATTATGCAGATTAGCTCGCGTTGTTATTATAAATGTCTATATATGCATTGCAACTCCATCATCAGATACGGCACTGTATGAATTTGAATATACTATTAACTCTATCATATTTACGCGAACCATTTGTTAAAACTTGTTCACCTGCACAAATAAATATAGCCAGGTGTGCAAACAATCAAGACACGTTTGTACCGCCAAAAATTTCATGAAGATAACTTACAGATCCAAGCAATAAAAGGTCAGTCTTTAAAAACTTTATTGGCTTTATTTACTTGACTTTTTTCTGGCCAGTGCCTATATTTTAGAACTCTCTTTAACTGGAGATTTCATTAATGAACCATGTAATGCTCTTTTGTTCGCAGACTGGTGAGTAGCTTTATACTGTTGGTTAATTTTAAACGTAGTTCGTTCAACCAGCTTTATGGGAAACACGTTACCTATGTAGTCATATGGTAGTAGCTCTGCATATAATGAATTTCCTCCAGATTCTCAAAGTCTACTTCGAGAATTATCGAATTGGAGAATCTACGTCGATCAAACCTATATCCGATGGTCTAACCCACTTTAGTCCACATGTTGGCCGTCTCTGTAACATTATCAGTTTATAAAAATTATAGGCAGCGAGGAAGATTATACAGGTTCGTCGGCTTGTTGACGGGATGGCTTGAACCGTAGATTTTTAAGCGACATATTTCCGAAATGCCTCAGACACATTAGCAAGCAGAAGCACATCAGTTTTTATACGGAGATCGAAGTAAGAGCATATGGCTTTTCAGCTGATATCTCCCTCGCTTTTGTGTGCTCATAGTCCTTTTTCTGAAATACCCGATATGCGTAACTGAAAGTGGAAAGCGTCTATTTTTAGAAGCTGTGTTTTATCAAATCTCTCCCAGCAACTTGTATGTAGATCCCCTATTGAATTAGAAGCTCGATATTGTGCACTATGGTGCTAAACACCACATTTGGCATGTTGGTGGCAAGCACATCAAGGCTGCTTTCCGTGCTCGGTATTGTACACCATGGTGCGAAACGAAACGCCTTTATGCATTTTTGTGGCAAGCTTATTAAGGGTGCTTTTGATGAACTGGTGGCTTTAAATAAACTGCAACTGACCCAATGCAAACATGCACTTTTCCTTGTTGTTTGGGATGGCGTTGATTCTTTTCCATCGAGTTTGTTCCAATAAGAACTATAATATTGCTAGATGGTCCATATAAAGGTGACGACAGTCATTTCTGCCGTGCCCTGTCAAAGAGGACGATTATTTAGCGAAAGTCATATAGAATCTGTCCAGCGATTTTATTCGAATCACTGAGAGGGTCTTCCACTAGTACGCTCGGTGCCTCGAAGTCCGCATACATGATGTTTGGGAGGCACATTTGGCGGTGGTTGTTCTGAAATGACAATATATTCTTATCCTGACTGAAGCAATGTCACACTGTGGCTTTACACTATGCTGCGGTAGTTTTATTGTGACCTTCCAACAAGTCGGTCTTGCCAAAGACATATAGGCTTTAGTGACAGTCTTGTATTTGTTGTGATGCCTCACCATGTGGATCATTTTTGTTTGCTTTCATCCTTGATGCATGTGAGTAGCAAAAGGTCCATAGCGCGTGATCTTACTTTATCGCTGACATGCATCGAATATATGCTTTAATCCTAGACACTGACACTCACTGCAATTTTCATTTTGAGGCGCCCTAACTTGACCATATCCCCGATCTTCACTGGGAAATCCATCACTTCGATGCTTAGCTCTCCCAGATGCTACCTGATCCGTAAACTTTATTTCCTACCCGCTATGTATAAGACTGACAGAATAACCTGTTCGAAACTCAGTTATCGGTGTTTTCTACGTTTTCAACGGTTGAAGCGGAATGTATTTGGGCGTTGGAGACAACTTTTCGTCCAGGAGCCGGAACTGGCCTTCGGGTCAGAACTGGCTGATGATCCCCGTACCCAAGTAGTGGTCATTACAATCACGTTGGGTAATCTGCTCTCTTCGAATCAGGCCTTTCATGGAAGTAGAGATATTGTTGTGCTTAAGTCAATCTTCATTTGAAGCATTCAGAATTCTCTAAAATAAAATTGTTATATTAGCAGTCTCAATTTTGTTTGTAGCGTAGGTGTATTTATCACTAATCACCTTTCTCAGTATACTCGTTTGCCAATGGGGTGACCGAAGGTCAGGTTGCTATTACAAGATTAGCATTGTGGATATCACGGGTTGTCCCCACGGTAGCCTAAACGATGGAACTCGAATCTTTACTAGCCACCTTTACAAAAAGAATACACTTCCAATAGAACAGGAGTTATCAAACAGCCATTCCCAACACGACTGATTACACGTGGCGTGTGACAACCACGCCCAGCGAACAACTACCGCGACACTTGTTTGTCGTATTTCAACGACAGGCACGTCGTAACGATCAGAAAATGAACAATTCCGTATTCGATAACCCTGATGTCAGAAGAATATTTGTGAGAATAAATTCTAACAATATTCCGAACGTGCCATCGAATGCAATTTTGCTCACGATGAAACAAAACACATTTCTAGACCGTACATGTATCTTATGGAAGCAATGCAAAAATATCAGTTTGCGGACAGTGAGTCTCAAATGTCGGTAGAAGAATTTCGATCGCTATACCCTATCTTTTACTTTGATATATCAAAGCATTCGGAGCGAGTTATCGGGTCAACTGCAGATATTGAGGTCACATGGACACTGGACATTCTGCCAGCCGAACAGTATAACCTATACGCGCTAGTGGTCAGTGATAGATTCCTAACAATCGACGCAACCAAAGGAAAAATGAGTGTACAAGTTTAATCTAACTACCTTGATATAACATCATGAAAACCAAGTACAATACTCGAGAAATATACTTGACACCCGGTCAGGTTGAAAAAGTATCAGCAGCGGCTCTGCTTCTTTGATAATATCTACAGCGACTTCAAAAAAAAAATAAACAGCATGAAAGTCATGTTAATACAACAACAAATCAATACACTCGATCGCAATAAACCGTTTTTTACTGAAACTATCTGGTTCACAAGTCATCGCAATGTCAAAGCAAAGTGGATTTTTTGGATCAGCACTTTATGCGATCATTAGCAAAGTTTTACCAGCACTTGGTACACTTGGACTTGGGGCTGCGTCAGGGACAGTCTCTGACGCAACGAAAAGAGCAAATGAAGGTCGTGGAATCAAGCAAATCTATCGTCAGTGACATATTCACTCAGTTTTATGTAACAGTATAAAATAAAATGCCACAAGGAAAACAAAATCGTCGAGAAAAAGAAAATAACAAAATAACAAAACGCAAACGAGTGGCCGAGTGGTCTAAAGCGCTGTCCGTTACGGATCACTGCCATCTCACCTATGTCTACGTGAGTTTGAATCCAGATTCGGCTAACGTGGGTAAGTGAGAAAGCCTGCCAGTAGCTTCTCGTGGGTCGGTGGTTCTTCCCGGGGTATTCCAGGGTTCTTCTTCTACCATTAATACTGGCTGCCATGTATATCTTGTACTGAAAAAATGGTGTTAAACCCTGCAACAACAACAACAACAACAAACGAACAAAACAAGTAATTATTCCTTTCGCTCCACTGCTAGCAGGATTAGTGGGAAGCCTCCTTCCAAACTTACTAGGAATCGGACGTGGAATGACTCTACCGGGACCAGACGTTATTGAGCAATTTTAATATCGTCGAAAAAGTAAAAGATATTGTCGGATTTCGAGTATTTTCTAAGGACGAACTCGATGACGTATCAGCAGGTGGTTCCTGTGTTGTAAGCATTGAAAATTTCAATGATAGCTTTGGCACGCACTGGGTTGCTGTCTATGATAATAATTATTTTGTTTGGACTTCCTCTGAGTGATCTCAAAAAAAAATATTTTTAATTTTTTTTTAAAAAAAAAAAATAAATTAATTCATCTAATCAACTACAGCCGATTGGAACATCCGTTTGTGGTTATTATTGTATCATGTTTGTCAGACAAATGTAAAAAAAATCCGATCATCTAAAGTTTATTTTACAACTTGATGAGCAACCTTCTCACCCAAATGATGATATTGCAGTTATTTTTTGTCAAAACTTGTAAGCATATAATGTTATACTGTAAGTATATATTGTTATACTGTCACAAATGTAAAACTAAAACAGAATAAAGATGAGACCACGGTAAAAAAAAAACTAATAGAATGATGCTATAAAGTATTTGTGTTATTTGTGGTAGAAAGAAAAGAACGTTTTTGAAATCTGGAGCTGAAATGTGTCCCGACAGAGTTATCTTGATTGATGATTAATCTTATGAAACATGATAAAATAAAATAAAATACTACTGTGATTGTGACACAGATCTTTGTATAGAACTGGATAAAATGATCACATACTGTACATCATGCAGTCTCCGTGAGATCATTGGCAGCGGAATCGACATTGACAAAATTAAAGATGGTTGGACATTGCCAGGTCACAGGTATACTGGTCCTTATAATCCTTTGAATAAACAACTGGATGAGAACGATAATATACAGCCTGGACAAGAGCCTTACAATCTTGTTGATGCAATAGCGATGCCTCATGATATCTGTTATGGTGATCACGAAAAACCGAAAGCAGATTGTAATAAAGTAATGTTAGATGAATTACGTTATATGAAGCCGACAAATATACGAGAACCGTTTGATAGAAGATTTGTTCAGAGCATGATTGGAGCAAAATATAAATTGGAACTTGGGAAAAATTATACGATCATCTTGCAGCCGAACTACATAAACCTAAAAAAAAATGTTTATGAGACGTTAAGTTGTCGCAAATGCTGTAGATTTGGTGATGTGTCAAATCTGGCTCAGTTTAACGATACAAAAGGTATTTGTTTAAGTTATAGATGTTTTTAGCAAATACGCGTTTAGTGTACCTGTTTCGGATAAGACAGGAACGTCTGTCACTAATGCGTTAAAACAGATAATATCGAGTACAGAAAGAAAAACAAAATAAAATCTGGACAGGTCACGCAGCAGAGTTTTCAATAAAAAGTTCGAACAGTTTCAAGAACAAAATAATATAAAAAATATGTTACAGGAAACGAGGGTAAAAGCGATGTCATTGAAAGATTTAATCGCACGCTAAACGAGAAAAATACACAAATATTTGACAGCTAAAACAAAACACGAACAGATACGTCGATGATCTTTCTCAAATCGTGGACAAGTACAATAACACGTAACATCGAACCATTAAAATATCACCCTATGATGCTATTAAAAATCCCATATTAGCAAACGAAAACATGTACCGCAGACATAAATTTAATGTCGGTGATAAAGTTAGAATATCTCTGACGAAAAAGGTATTTGAAAAAGGATTTAATCCAAACTGGAGCGAAGAAGTATTTGTTGCTGATAAAGTACTTTTAACAATACCTGTAACATACATTAAAAGATTTATTAGGTGAACCTATAAGTGGTAGTTTTTACGAGCAGGAACTTCAGAAAACTGAACAAGATGTTTTCGTTATCGAAAAAGTTATTTGAATACGCGATTATAAAAGTTTAGTAAGTGGCGTGGGTATAACGATAAATTTAATAGTTGGATCCCAACCAAACAAATTACGAAATAATGTTTTTATAATTTACTCGTACTTGCGTTGGACAGATTTACATTTTACTGATTGTCTGAGATCGTCAGAGATCGTCATCAAATTAAAAATCTTGACAAATATGAAATCAAATTTTATACTTTTCTGTCGACCTGAAATTTTGATGTTTAAAGAAAGGTATGATTAGCTGCCTAAATAGTTTTTGTTCGGCGACGGTAAAATTAAGTTTTGTTAATTTTTTTTAGCAATATGATACTTAGCATTATATCGTCCATTTGTTGGTTTGCTGTAATTTGATCTGTCAGCGACGGTAACTATTACATCATCATCGTTAGATTTGTTGTTGAACAAAATATCATCTTCGCTATAACCAGCAGATTTATTTATCATATTGTTAAAGACTGTAATATTGTCTGCGACCTTATCGCTAGTGATTGTATCTCTAGAGATTAAATCTCTTGCGATTATATCTTTAGCATATATTTCAGCGAGTCGTTTCATCAAAACTATATAATAATATACTTTTATCTAATTTGTTGTTATAAGATGACTGACGAGGTAAAATATCACCAAAAAGTGAACATATTAAATTACAACGAACTAGCCGAAGCAGTTCGAAAATGTCTGTCAGGTTATAGTGCATATTCCGTTGACGTTATTGTTATGCAAGCCGATTCTCATAAAATATTACTAACAGCAGCAGAAAAAAAGTAAAATTAATGAAA
Organism: Potamilus streckersoni; assembly: GCA_016746295.1. Lineage (NCBI taxonomy): Eukaryota > Metazoa > Mollusca > Bivalvia > Unionida > Unionidae > Potamilus > Potamilus streckersoni. The sequence goes on along the minus strand of JAEAOA010000520.1, from coordinate 797,438 downwards.
GTGCAGTAATTGCGCTAAACTTTGATTGCGATTATATTATTGCATTTGCTCATCATTGTTTGACTGAAACTGAGCTATCAAACATATTTGAAAACAATCCAGGCATCATATTGACTTGAAAAAGCTGATCCTGTTGTTCCGTTGGCAACAAATTCTACTGCACCAGGATTTATCTTATAGTTCCGAGCAGCATCTAAAATATATTTAAATATGATCTCCTTGTCCGTTTTGGGTTTTAACGAAACAAAAGGTTTAGCCGGACATCTAAAATTAATATCACCACCTCGTCCTTTTCTCACATTTTCCTGCTATGTAACTAGCTCCAAATTCCACAGTCGATTCTCTATTATGTACCAGACTATCTGGTATGGGTCCGTTAAACGTCTCGTAAACAAATCTGTGATAGATAATTAACACGTTTGGTTAGTGTTCCTCTGGCACCTATGTTATTTATAACACCAAGAACCTTTTTAGTTTTTCTGTTTCTAAAAATACCGCAATCGTATAAATCAAAGACTGTGTGCGGCTGAAACCCGTTTTGCAAAGATAAGTTTTCGATATTGTCATAAGTGACTGCACCGTTCACATGATATACACGATGTCCCTCTGGAATTTCCTCGCAGAATAATGTGTAAATAAAATCTTTTATATGCATTGCAATCCTCTCGGTATTATCTCTCTTTAGGCTAATATTGTAACCCGCTGGCGTTGCTTTACCTATCGGATGTTTGTACTGGACACATATCACCGAACCTAATGCATTTCCAGCGTATATGTTATGCTTTGGGTTAACGTAATAATACTCTTGCTCGTATGCGCTAGTCATATTTTATGCCATTATATTATAAGGATTTTATATATCTAATTAGTTGTTCAGCTGGCGCGCGGTGAGTTAGCGATCAAACAATCAATTAGACATTACACTATAGTAAATCAATGTTGAAATTGCATGATATAGCCAAGACGAGCCTTATGAGAGAACCTGAAAAAATAGTGACTGCCTTTACAGGATTTGATAACAGTTATCGGTTCGATAAATAAGTCGTACTGATAAATTTTACTGCAACAAATCTTTACCACCTGCTACAGACAATTGTAAAACGTGAGCTTGAAAAACAAAAGGTAGAAGATTATTAGTGCAATATCATATTATATTTTCGAAGCTACTTGTGACGGAAGAATCGACTGACAAGGAAATTGCAGATCCTTACATTGATGCAAAATCAAGATGTCTTTTGCTTGAGACTGATCATTTAGCACTGGCGGATGAAATACATCAATTAATTTGAAAAAAGATAGAGTAATTTACCGAACTGGGTTTTGGTTGGAAGTTTGAAATGATCAAAAAAAATTTATTTCACACAATGAAATATGAAGCATTACGCGGTAGTTTGTATATTGTCCTGCCACAAAATATAAACAAAAAAATAAAAATTAAAAATATATAAACGTAAAAAGGTCGATAGCAGATGTTTCCAATGGGCTGTTCTTTCTGCGCTATTTCCAGCAGAAAAAATGCTGATCGTGTTGAGAAGTATATTAGTCACGTGTCAAGATTAAGTTTTATAGATAGTGACTTTCCAGTGGCAGAAAACCAAATATCAAAGTTTGAAAAGCAAACTAATGTTTCGATTAACGTTTTCGGACTAAAAATAAAACGTCTATTTTGGTATATTTCAGAAAAAGCTTCACAATCGACCATAAACCTGCTGTTTTATAAAAAAAATCATTACGTTTGGATCAAAAACTTTAATGGATTAGTTGGCAGACAGTACAATAAACGTAACAAAAAAAACGTTTTTCTGTTATCGCTGCTTGCTCGGGTGTAATGACTGACAATACAAAAAGAATTTTCAGTACTCTAGTGACATACAATGAATAACGATGATATCTAAAAAAAAGTGTGTTACAGTTTTTCCATCACAATCATAAATTAAAACATCATTTCGTCATATACGCTGATTTCGAATGCTTACTTCAACCTGTGCTTGGCCTAGAAAATAATCCTGACCAATCGAATACAAAGAAAACTCAAAATCATGTTCCATGCGAAATAGCGTACAAGATAGTTTTTTTGTACTGATTCGATATTATCCAAACCAATCCAATTATATCGTTGTAAACATCCAGCTGTCTGGCATCTCAAGCAGATGATTAGCGAAACTGATAATATATTTTATCTTTTGAAAAGAGTACTCCAATGACGAAGCTGACATCTCAACGCGAGTCTGATCACGAGCAAGCGGAATTGTGTAATATTTGTGGAAAAGCTTTTTATGATAAAAAAGTACATGACCTTGCATTTGACCGGACAGTACCGTGGAACGGCTCATAATCAGTGCAATTTAAAATTTCATGTTCCAAATTTTATTCCGGTTATTCTTTACAACTTTCGAGGATATGACAGCCATATTATCGTAGAAGTCTTTGGTGATCCTAAAGTAAAAGCTCGTTTAAAACTCGATAACGTCATCAAATGCATTCCAAATAGTTTTGAAAAGTATATGACAGTTACTTTAGGTAAGTTGTGTTTTATTGACAGCTTACAGTTTATGCTAGCATCGTTAGATGAGCTTGTAGAAAATGTTGTGAGAACTAGTAGTAAGTTTGATAACTTAAGGGACTGTTTTGGAGATAAATATAATTTAATGACTAAAAATGGAGTTTCCGTACAATTTTCTAGATGATTGGAGTAAATTTGATCAAACATCTTTACCTGACGAAGACAAATTTTATTCACAACCTAAACATGAAAATATAACGATATGCATACGAGAGTTGGGATAAATTTGATTGTAAAACGCTTGGAAATTATCACGATTTGTACCTAAAATAGATGTTTTATTACTAGCAGATGTTTTTGAAAGTTTTGGAGAAGTTAGCTATAATAATTGCGGACTAGATCTTTGTATTATTCTGCTCCCTGGCTATCGTGGGATGCTCTGCTACAGTTTAGTAAGGTAAGGTTAGAATCCCTGACTGACGTTGATACAGTTAGCATTTCTTATTTTAAACACTTCCTTAAGGAAGTAAACATATATCATAAGTTATAACTTTTATGTTATCATGTTAAACATTTTTATGTACTATATATATATATATATATATATATATATATATATATATATATATATATATATATATATATATATATATATATATATATATATATATATATGTACGGTCGCTAGATTTTAATTACCTTTCATATGTTTTCGTTGTCATACATTATTTGCAATCACCGTTGATAGGGAAACTTTATTTGTTATCACCGTTACCATTTTTATCGGTTTACCTTTAGCTATGTGGTTTCGTATCGCTGGCCAATACAGAACCTTTTTACCATTTGTACATACTGAAAGATATAACCTTTTATATGGCGCTAAACGGCCTCTTTGTGCTATTGGGCCGTAAAAAATCAACCAACCAATTGGTTCAATTTTATTAAAAAAGATATCCGAGGTGGTATTCGCGTGATCACAAAGAAATATGCTGAAGCAAACAATAAATACTTGAAAGAGCATAAATTCTGAGCTTTCTTCGAAGTATATTATTTATCTAAATTGTAACAACTTGTACGGGCATTCGATGGCAGAACCAATGACTCTTGGTGGATTTCATTGGATCACGGCTGATCAATTTCAAACGGAAACAGAGAAAAAGATACCCGACGATGTTTCGTACTTCATTGAAGTCGATCTTGATTATCCAAATTCGCTACATCATTTGCATAAAGATTATCCTTTCTGCGCATAATCAATGGTCATAGATTATAATTTATTATCTGAAGAACAACAAGCGTTGGCATCACCAAAACAAAATTATGTGGTCAAAAAACTAGCACCAAATTTACTCGATAAGAAAAATTATGCTTTGCATTACAAAGTTTTCAAACAAGCAGTAGATGCTTGTCTTGTGTTGGGAAAAGTTCATCGTGTACTAAAATTTAATCAGTCGTCGTGGATGAGAGATTACATTGACTCGAACTCTTCAAGAAGAGCTGTGGCTTAAACCGATTTTGAGAAATACTTCTTTAAACTGATGAGCAATTCCGTTTTTGGTAAGATGATGGAGAATATTAGAAAACACGTAAAAATCGAATTAGTGAATGATATCCATCGCAGAAACAAACTTGTGTCAGACGATGATTTTGCTAGCATGAAAATATTTAATAAAAATCTTGTCGCGATACAAAGAAGAAAACAAATCTAAAACTGAACAAGCCGATTTATGTTGGAGCTTCCATGTCAGATTTATAAAAATGGCTTATTGACGACTTTCATTATAATTTTGTCAAAAATCAATGGTCGCACAGTAGATTATTGTTTACTGATACCGACTCGCTCGAATATGAAATTGAATGTGAGGACGTTTATCAGAACATGTACGATAATCGATATCTGTTTGATCTTTCTTATTACCAACATGACTGTAAATTTCATAACGACACAAATAAAACGGTTATTGGCAAGTTAAAAGATGAAATGAACTCGAGCACCATCAAATACTTTATCGGATTGCGGAGTAAAATGTATGCCGTATTGTTAGACAATAATAAAATAACGAAAAAGGCAAAAGGTCTGTATCGTGATTTTGTTAAAATGTTTATGAAAATTAATGACTACAAGTATACGCTTGATGTAGGTGTAAATTTTATAAAAGCAATGGCTATTCTGACGAATAATCATAAACTCAAAACAGATGTCATCATCAAAGGTGGATTGAGCAATTTTGATGACAAACCTTATTTCGAACATGGGGTAGAAACATTTGCACTTGGGTACTGTCACGATGATAGATCTATACTTGACATTACCTTTTCCAACTGAAATTTAAACTTAATTTAAATCTAAACTTAAGAAATAATGTTTGAAAATTTGACATTGACAAATAGTTACAATAGCAAGATCAAATATCTAATGAAAGACGGCAAACAATTGACAGTTGAAATTAATAATGAAATATCAGACATATGTTTTAGTGGATCTCGTGACAAGTTAAAACTTTCGCTCATCAAATCTGATAACAGAGTATTTCAATCACATAGAGCAATTGTATCAAAATTTGCTAGCGGAATTTAAAAACTTTCATGATCAGATCAGTCAACAAAAATATATTAAATTTATAATTGACCTTGATCGGTCAAAATTACATTTTATCAACAAAAAATATCCTTTTAGCAAACCACAAATAAAAGATTTGAGTCCCGTCGTTGCGTGAGCGGTAAAGTAAAGTTTAATCTCTATCATCGTTATAATGAAATATTTATAATATCAACGATTGAAACATTGATCATTGGTAATGATGTTTAAAATAATATCACTTAACTGATCTGGCCCAGTAAAGAGTCCGCTTGAACGTGCAGCAGTGTAATGACTATGAAAGAATTTGACTACCTTATATACTTGCTTGAATATCTTCTGGAACGTTCTGAAATGTCACAACTAACATGTTTTAATTTTTTTTGAGTGGGCGTTCTGACACATCTTTGCGTGACGTAGAAAAAAGACTAAAACATTACCTAGCTTTGGTTGGTATGGAGATATTATTGTTTAGACTGCCTTACACAAAGCTAGGCTGATATTGATTAGGCAACATCTGTTAGATACGTCTGTCTCGGAGAGAGAGAGAGAGAGAGAGAGAGAGAGAGAGAGAGAGAGAGAGAGAGAGAGAGAGAGAGAGAGAGAGAGAGAGAGAGAGAGAGAGAGAGAGAGATCATCAACTCTGTGGGCTTAATTTGTAGCCGAGTATAAGATGATATAACCAGAGAGAGAGAGAGAGAGAGAGAGAGAGAGAGAGAGAGAGAGAGAGAGAGAGAGAGAGAGAGAGAGAGAGAGAGAGAGAGAGAGAGAGAGAGAGAGAGAGAGAGAGAGAGTATTGATTGCATTACCTTATGCAACATCTGTTACAAGCAAAGTCTAGGCACACAAGTAAAGTTATTGGATTATATCTGCCTTTGGGTTTTGTGTAGGAGTTGGGGTTTTAGGATAGAGAGAGAGGGGTAATTCGTATTTGTTGTAAGATTAGGAGGGGATAAAACAAGCTGCATGAGCCTTTTCCACTGTACTATTTAAATGCAGAAAGGAAAGTAGGTCAAAATTGAAACGTGGATGTGAAACAATAATTAGGATACATTTTATTCGTCCGTTCATCCATCTGTCCACTTTGTCCGGGCTGTAACTCTTATATTACGGAGAAACTTGACTTAATGGTTTTCTAATTTATCACCTCTATTGAACAGCATCTTTTTCAATGTATTTTAACAATTGATCATCCGACTCCCCATGTGACTATTATTGATAAATTTGACTACTTCACATACTGACTTTAAATATACACTGTTAAGTACATTTTGGAATCAGCATGTGTCACGTAAGGTGAACGAGTAGCTGTAAACTATATTTGCAGTATTATTTTATTAAAAAATTTAATTGGTTAAAAATCATAACCAGGGTCTAATTCTAACACTTTTTTTTACCTGCCACAAAATCTTGAACTAAAGTTGCATTGTAGAAGAAGCGTGTGTCGTGGAGATAGAAAATGAATCAATGTGACTAATTTGTTATGATTACTTCAAAATGTCTTTATCATTGTGAATATACTTGTTGTCCAAGCTGTAAATAAAACATAATTATCTACTATACCAATTGACAACAAAACTTTACACAGTAAGTTCAAATATACATCATCAGGTGGCAATTGCAAACTATAATGATGTTGCCTTTTTTCCAGAAAATATGTTCATTCTAAAATGCCGAAACCTTTTAACCTACCGCCTCCTAACTGATATAATAGTGTATATTAAATTATCTGTATCACACACCAAATCTGAGTTATCGCTACCTACTTTCAAATACTTCTTCAATATTTCTTAATTTTGTGTCATTTACGCTTGTCTTGGTTCAAGTTCTATACTTCTTTTATGTTCATATCGACATTTGGGTGGAAATTTCAGAACGACTTATTTTTTTTCTCGGTGCAAATGCCTTCTATGGGTCAACACCTAAGCATTAAATACGATACATATACTTATGCTGCATTGTATGCTTTTTAGCACGATTTTTCAGTAGGTACAAGTTAGAAATGGGAAATAACTCCTAAAATACACTTCAGTTTAGTTCACTATCCCGTCCCAAGTGTCTGTGATCACACATAGTTTTGTAGTACTGGCCAGCATCGACCACAATGAAGCCTATATGACATTTATGAAACTATTAGTAATAGTGAAACTTATGTCCAGAGAGATGCAAAATATTTTGTTTTTAATATAATGCATTGTTCGCGGTCTGAAACATATTAATACAGTCTTTTATTTGTTGAATAATTGGACATAAATACATTCGCACGTGTGTGTGTGTCTGTGTATGAGAGAGAGAGAGAGAGAGAGAGAGAGAGAGAGAGAGAGAGAGACGCCGAAGGGAGCAACATCAAATACGTTAACTTTCAAAAATCCCCGGCATCTATCCTTCGTGCATCGGTGGAACTCACAGAAGCTGGTGCACGGCCTTTTTTAAAAAAATATTTTTTGATGTTATGTAGGCTGACATCACTAATGAATTATGAAAAAGCTATCTTTCACATAAAATAATTTACTGCTCACAAAAGCGAGTCTGTTTTATTTTAAACGGATATGTTTATCGTCAGTTATTCGATGTTCATCATATCTACAGAAGTTATTTCAAGTACATATAATACTAAAAAAGCTAACAAATTATTTTGCTTATTAGTAACTGAATATACTCGTAACTTCAGAGTAATCATACATAAACTCCTCGTAGTCACTTAGTAAAATCTCAGCATATTCTGGGGCCCCGAGTGGCCGAGTGGTCTAAAGCGCTGTCCGTTACGGATCACTGCCATCTCACCTCTGTCTGCATGTGTTCGAGTCTAGGATTCGGCGAATGTGGATATGTGAGAAAGCATGCCAGTAGCTTCTCGTGGGTCGGTGGTTCTTTCCGGTGATTTCCCGGCTTCTTCCTCCACCATTAATACTGGCCGCCATGAATAGCCTATCATGTGCTGAAAATTGGCGTTAAACCCAACAACAACAACATCAGCATATTCTGGACAGGAAGTATAGGGACACAAGGTAATTATAATACAGATTACATGCATAAATTCTGTCATTTCAGAGAGCCGCGGTGACTCGGTGGTTAGCATGTCCGATTCCCACTAAACCATGTGTGTGTGAGTGTGTGTGTGTGTGTGTGTGTGTGTGTGTGTGTGTGACTTGAATTTTAACGCAGCTTTAACAATTTTTCAGCCATATCGCTACGATGTCTGCTGTGTTGCAGTTTATAGCGATGTCTAGCACTGAGGCATCAAGACATGCAGCATCATGTCACACCCAATCACATTATCCTGACACCAGATCGACCAGTCCATACACTAACCTCTTAACGCTGAGCTCCAAGCAAGGCAACTGCTATCATCATTTATTTTTAAAAATACGTCTTTTGTTTGACTCGCCTGGAGTTTCGATCCGCGACCTCTTGCATCCAAGGCGGAGTTAATTCCCCCTACAAATTATTCATTTTAGCTTATTTCGAACAGAGATTACAGCATATATAGGTACAGTTGCAACTGTAGGAAGGTAATCTTAGCCCTGGCGCAATAAAATAATACCGTCAATTTAAATCGTTCAGTATTTTGCTGTATCTGAAATTAACAACGTGCGGCTTACGTAGAAATTTACTATCCCTCTTAAATTACTTTAACTCTCGAAATAGTACCCAGGCCTAACAATTGTTCTACACTTATTATTTGGGGTGGAAATTGGTCGCACTGCATGATTTATGTATATAAATTATGTATACGCCATATTAAAGGAAGGTTGTGAAATACCCGAGTAACACCTATTCAAAGTGCAGGTGCATGACCTAATTTTGTCCGACGTTTTCCATTTTAATGGCAGCGGCACCGCCTTTCCCTGTCATTGATAAATGAAACATCGAATGTTTACCAAAAACCTAGAATTGCAAGTTAGAAAAGGAATCTATAGTAGTGCAAGTCAGCTTTACATTTGAAAACCTATCTTTTATGGTCAATTGTTTATTTACGACATAGTTAGGGATCAAGAACAGAACAATTTGACTATTTGACAAAAATGAAAGTATTTTAGTCGGTAAAACGTCATCTGTAGCATTGGTTTCTCATTCCTTGTCGCTCTTTTTAAATTTCATTTTAATAAATATTTGGTTTAGAAAAATGTGAAATAATAACTTTTCTCGAAGTGATACAAAATGGATTGTATATAAAGTTTTAATATAAAAATTTAATGCACGCAGCATAATAAAATAAATATCTTTCTCGTTAACCAATATATTATTTTATGGCTAAGAGGCGGTGATTTTTTTTATAGCCTCGTGAAGATCATATGCGACGCAAGAGAAGCCTTGTCAAAGGAAACCCTCAAACAGTAAGATAAAAAAAACTATATTTTATTTCCAATATCGTCATTTTTTCAGTGGTATTACATCATGTCGTCAGTTTGTTAATTTATAAATCTTCATCATTCTAAATTAAATTGAATGGTAGGGTCTCTTGGTTGAAGATGTGATTATATCTATTAAATTTATTTTCACAGATTAAAAATATAATCTTTATTACGAGACGAATCTTTCCTTTTCAAGTCTCCAACTACAAATAATTATCGCTAATATCAACAAATAATTCCTATCAGCACTGTTCCTCAGGATTTATGGTTGGAAAAAAATGGTCAACGGTTACAATGATGGCGACCTCATTTTAGCCTTCTTTCAAACATTAAAATCTTCATCATTTAGGTTTTGTTTTTCTTTGCTGTTGTTTGTTTTTAGTCGTGAATTTACACCGGAGAACTGAAGTTCACAAATCTGATCATTTCATTGCGGCAGCTCTGTTGGTAAAACGTCGGACTCGAAATCCATGTCGTTGATTCGATACCCCGCCGCCAGGCCAGCCCGGGTCGGAAATTTCGTTGTATCTTTGGGTAGGCACTTAATTCTTGCTTCCTTTACATGATATAGCCAATAATGTTTTAAAAAATGCTTTTAAAACAAAGAAACAAAACTTGATCATTTGTTCATTTGTTCATGCCATTCGTGGTTCAATCCCATTTTGTATCATATGATTACATTTGGTTTGTTTATATCGACTGTATTGTAACGTCAAATACGGTATCTTACTGTTAGTTACTACACAGAAATCGGTCAGTTTTTACGATCTGAATGAAGCATCGTGGCGCAGTACATATTTATGTGGACCATTAGTCGGATTTTGCAAAGACAAAATACGCACACACACACACACACACACACACACACACACACACACACACTAGATTCGGATAAAATAGGCTTTACGTAGATAAGGCAAAATCGTATTAATATGGAAATACCTATAAATTGCGATTCCATATATTCAGCCTCACCTGCCTACCTTTCCAGTTGTAAAAATCAGTAAATGTCAATCATTCAGATAATCGTGATGAAAACTACTTTGATATTGTGTACAATTTTGTCAGCAACCGTGAAGATATATGGATCGGACTTAACCCATCGCAAACATAAAAGACACAAACTACTCCCAGAGCATTACATTCTTTTGAAGAGAATCTTCCCATACACAAAAACTGGTTAGTATTTCATATGTTAACTATACACACACATACATACATACACATAATAAGATAACGATACTTCTGTTACTACCACTCCGGTGGCCTAGTGATTAGAGCGTTCGCCTCGAAAGCGGGAGGTCGTGAGTTTGATCCCATTTCGAGTAATACCAAAGACTTACAGAAATGGTACTAACAGCTGCCTCGCTTGGCGTTCAGCATTAAAAGGTTAGTGTTAGGACTGGTCGGTCTGGTGTCAGGATAATGTGACTGGGTGGGACATCATGCTACATGACTGCGGCAAGATGCAGTGCTAGACATCACTATAAACTGCCACACTGCAGACATCGTAGCGATATGACTGAAAATTGTTAAAGCTACGTTAAAAATCATAATCACATCACATCACATCACCTCACCTACTTCTGTTACTACTACGAATCGAATTGGCGCTTCAGACAGAAGAGGGCTGTAGGTAACTTCGACAAAACTTTTTCTTTATCAGATCAAATATGGCCTGCACAGTTTCTTATTTCTTTTATATTTATTTGTAATATGCCTCGTCAAACGAAACGGAGAAGATGTGATTGTTCCGCCACACCTCGTCTCAGCAGATTATATGTCTCCTGTTTTTCTTGGGTCGGTGGGGTGTGAGTTTGGGGGTTTAAAGTATTCAAGCGCGGATAATTTTGATAATTTTCTAAAATATTTTTCACAAAGCAATAATTTCAGGAAAGTCTTGCATAAGGAAAGTTTTTGATTCCATTGATTTTCATACAACTTAAAATTAATTAAAGTTTAGAAGTTTCTATTAAGGCCGATCACACGATTTGTCTTGTATGTCACTGACGATGACTATTCGTGAATAAGGTATATTACAACTAATTCTACTATCTATCTTCAGTGATTTTTTTAGGGTGGTGTGGATGGGCTTTAGTGGGGATATGTCAAAAATTTTAATAAACTTATCGGCTTTAAAAAAAAAAAACATCCTCAAATCACCACCAGATTGGTTTAGTATGTACGTCAGCTACGTTTTGTTTGCTCATTTTCCTCTTCTAGCACGGATCATGTCAAGCGTCACGTTAAAACAAATATATACAAAAATAAATATCCTATATTTTAGATAAGCAAGAAATTAAAAATTCATGACGTACTGTGGATAATAATTTAATAAATCTTGATATCTTTTAGATTTCGTAGATTTCGGTCTTGTTTAAACGATTTCTATATAATTTATATCAATGGCGGCTAATCATATTTGTTTGTCCATGGAATTCATTACAAAAAGAGCGGGACTAGATGCGTAATGCTGGCACAATTGCCCTATGCCTGAAGAAGGCTCTGACATAAGAATAATGACAGTACTTTATAAATTGAGATATAGGGAGCTGAGAGGTTTTCCCAAATGAGGTTATGATAACTGTGACAAGTTTTATCGGATATCTGCATCAAAATAGGAAAATACGGAAAATTATAAAAGTCAATAAGTTTTAATTTTTCTTGTCTTTGCAAAAGTTTATGATCTAATATCCTGCATTATCATATGCTATAATGAAAGCAATATATTTATTGGAACTCGAGACCAAGGCTTACCGAAGACTAATCTTTGGATAAATCTAGGAATGAAATCACTCTGTTGGAGAAGATGTTTTGAAAAGATCTACGATCTTGTCCAAAACTAATTTAAGATGCCAATAGAAGAAGTCTTGAAAAGGCATTCAATCTGGGGCCCAGATCTCGCCTAGGATGCCGTAAAGAATTCTGGTCCTGAAACTATACTGGGTTGCACAGAGAGAGAGAGAGAGAGAGAGAGAGAGAGAGAGAGAGAGAGAGAGAGAGAGAGAGAGAGAGAGAGAGAGAGAGAGAGAGAGAGAGAGAGAGAGAGAGAGAGAGAGAGAGAGAGAGAGAGAGAGAGAGAGATTTCAGTCTCAGACTTGGTACATTAAACTCGTATTCAAAAGTGCACTAACACAATCTCTGGTTGATAACAGAAAGTAACAAACAATTTTCATATGCATATTGTGTAAGTAGTTTAAAAAAACGGGAACAATTCTTTAGCTCCGTTCTCTTTTAAATATTTTACGAAATATATGCTGGCTTGTGTGTCAACTACAGTCAATCCTTTATAAGGTCACAGGATATCACCGTTGTCTAATCCTTGTTTTAAAAAATTAAAAACTTATTGACTTTTTTAATTTTCCGTATTTTTCTATTTTAATGTAGATATCCGATAAAGATAAAGGCGTAAATATAATATTTCATTATGAATGCAAAAGGATATTCTAAGGCCAACGCAATTTAATGCAATCCAAAGTGTGTGATAAATTATTTTCAATATCTGTTTGAATTCCTTTACTGTTGCAATTGATCCTAATATTAGGGCAAATTTTATTGTGTGTATGGAGTTTATCAGAACCATGTAAACCTTGATGTATTTTTTTAACCCCACCTTCATGTTAAGCTATCTACCTTTGATTTTTTCGTCTCAATATACACGAAACGGAAACAAGTTGTCTAATCGTTGTTTCAAAAACATATCTCTCCACAACACAAAAGTGTCAGAACACGCTGAACTTCAAGCCCCGAGTCAGATATTTGACATCTTCAAATAAAAACATTATTTCTGAAATAACTCATGATCAATGTCCTCGTTCAAGAAGAGCGCCTACTTCTTGATCAGACTCGCCAGTATGCCGAGACCAAACCATTATGAGTGACCATCCGACAGCTTAGTACAACCGTCACCGTATGTAACCGTGATTATGTCAAGGTAATCCCCTGGACCTGTCAGAGTAGAAGGTACGTAGTTGTGCTTAATGTCGAATTCTAAAGCACGGATTAAGCAATATTTTTAATTCAACAGTATGAACTATAATGCTAGTATATCCTCAAAATTTGCAGCGAAAAGTTGGATTCTACTCGTCTAGAGGTGAAGTAGAAGTGGCGAATACGTACTGTAGGACCAAAAATCAATAGCACGTGCCCTCTGGCTAAAAAATAAACGCCAGCTATCAAGGGGCACGAAGTCTTCATTTTGGGGGCCGATTCTACGTAAGCCTCTCCATTACGTTATGCATGTAGGCAATGACAGATGTCCCTCCCTCTTTGTCGAGCTATCCAAAATTAAAATTTGATAAAATGAATAAATTATATGTATAGACATTTAATATAAAGTCCACATTTCACCATAACCTTTAACTAATATTATAATTGAATGGCGGTAGATTAGAAACATTTTTAAAAAATATAGATATAAATATAAATTACATGATCAATGGTTTATACAGTTAGCTAGTAAAAGAAATGAAGAGGTTTGGTTTGGTTGTAAAATTCGAAACTAAATAACTAAATGGCCTCTCTCTCTCTCTCTCTCTCTCTCTCTCTCTCTCTCTCTCTCTCTCTCTCTCTCTCTCTCTCTCTCTCTCTCTCTCTCTCTCTCTCTCTCTCAGTTTGCATACCAAAGAAACAGCATAAGTACTTGAAACGGACGTAATTGAAGTTAGAATTGTTCCTCTTGGTATTAAAAAAAACTAGTTATACTCAAGTCAGATTGAAATTTATGTGAAGGAAGTCTGCTTTTCTGCTTTATTTGTAGTGTTCGATACACTTAAGCATTTAGTCCTAGCTGAATCCATTTCAGGCAACGTAAAATATGTTTACAAATAATTGTTAATTTCGTTAATAATGACTTCTTTTCATTCATATTGTATTTGTGTATGGCAAGAATATCAAGATTTCCACGTATTGTTAGAGAATGATATTCATATGGAATATACCTTCAGGTAGATTTGTTGCTACATGTAAAAAAAAAAAAAAAAAAAAAAACCTAACCTAGTATTACTGTTAAAGAAATGACATAAACGTACAAGTAAGGGATTGTCTTTTGAGACCATTAGTTGTCCGTAGACACCAACGGTCAACATTTCGAAGCAAACAGTGTCATATTTGATAAATTCAGATGTAAGAATCAGCGCCAAAACGACTATTTCAGGTCGCCAGAAATCCTACGTCAGGCAGACCCAGGTTAGTTTTTCAGCAACATCCCACAATGACGTTGAGTACTTTCAGAAAGAAAAAAAATCCGGTCTATCTATACCGTCCAATTTCCCGTGGCGCTTTGATTTAGGACTGTTAACGAGCGTGTGTCACTTTCTGTCGAAAATGTCTGCCTCGGGGAAAAGAACGCGGCGATGGCCGTCCATTTGCCCTAATTTTGCCTGTAGACTTATAAAGATAACAAAACATCAACTACAGACCATTATGTAAGGACAAGGAATACATTTATAGAAATACAAGATAGCCGTTCTCCTATCAGGTAAATTTCACAAAAGATAGGAGACTAATTTGAACATTTGAACACATAAGTGGCTCAGTGCGAGTTCTGATATTGTCCAGATGTGATCAGAATTTTACTCCAGTGGACTCGATACGTTATAATATTTTCCTGTGTTTATTGACCACTAGAAGCCTAGCAAAAGCAAACTAAAGACAAATGAAACTTTTATAAGTGATTACGTAGTAATCAAATACCGTTAGCGCATGTGACAAATTTTCGCAACTACACCTGATGGAAAAAAAATATTAATGTAATCTCTCAAAAATGAAATAGTATGTAACAAGGTTTGTACATCATTATTTTGGGTTAGAAATAAATACATCCCGTGTTGTTTGCTTTCATTCTTGAAAATTATATTGCCTCATTTTCTCGCTTAAATAAAGCACTCCATTATTTTAGCTGTCCCACAAACTTTTTTACGGTATTGACTATATGCACTGAAATTTATATCCCTCCCCGACTTTTTCTTTTAAATGTATTAGCTGAGACAAAACATTTATCCTGGAGATCATTTAACATTTAAAGTTGACCTTGAACTTGACATATTGCATCCACAAAAACCAAGGACATTTGACCGATGTGGAACCGCAGACTCTCAACTGTAAGATCTCCAAGTCTGACACAAAACAGAATTATAAAGGATGATGAGAGACTAAGAACTTGAAAAGTTTAATGGCTAACTAAAATGACGGTATAAAATTTGTTATATACGATTTATTATAGCACGAAAATGATATGCTGCCATTAATATATGCAACTTTATCTTTTTCCGTTTTTCAAGCTTTGAGTTACAGTCTTTCAATAATATCTTTCATTTGTCAGTGAAGTTAGAATACTTCTGACAGTTTTGTCAGATTTGACAGCTTTCTGGAGTCATCAGTTAACTCTCGATATTGCGACATATGATTTCCAAACACAACACCAACAAGAGCAAAGCAAATCTGAAAAAGGTAGCCATTAGAAATTTTGTAAGACATATCAGCAATGGTGACGAAGCAAAAACATCAGAGTACTCATTGCGAACATGAGTTACTATGTTCAGCCAAATAATACATATAATGTGACATGACGTCGTGACTACTAAACATCTGAGTTCAGACCTTGATGCTCGTACTACAATGATGAAAAAAATACACTGCACCAAATTAACCGATATGATGGGCTGAGTAATTGATGTAATTGTGTTTCTCGATGTCTATCATATCATTTTTGCTCTGAAGTGAAAGGTAACAGGGTGCTCAGGTCAAAGTTTATATTGTTACCATTAGGCTTAAAACTTTATGTCTAGACAACTGATCAGGGCCAAGGTTGTAAACTTTCAAAGGGATGAAACAGTTTACAGAGGAAAACAGATATGCAGTAGCCGTTTGAGAAAAGAAAAGCATTTTTGGAGAGCAATGTATTTCTTAATGGCTGGAAAACTGCGCATTGTTAACATAATTCGATGTTTGTCAGTTTAAATTTCTATTCTATTTTTTTTTCTTCTTCAAAGATGTGGTTTGTTTGCAAATACATTTGCCTGGCAAAGAAAATGATGTTAAAAGAAAATAAAGGTAGAGAATAATGCGAGGAAAGATTAATAATATTTTGTTTGAAATCAAAATATTTCTCAACGTCCTTGCGTCAAGTTCAATCAACACCGCTTCGATTGTCTCCCATTTGAAATGACTTTTTCCCCTTGAAATTTTTACACAGTGTCTAAAATAAACGAATAAAAAATAGACCTATCTTGGGCACTAAATGGCCCAGAAATATATAGACCTATTTATGTACATATATCTATTTTACTGAAGTAAGCACAAACATTCTGAACATTCAAACTATGGTTTTCCGGGGGCATTTTTTTATATAAATGTCCATAAAGTGGAATACCTGTACAAGCCTCAGTAATAAACAGCCTCACTTTGGTTAGCACATAGTGCCTGACGGAAAGAATCGAAATCATAAAAATGTAGAGACAAAATATATACAGATTTTGCAATATGGCTGCGTAAGAAGTCAAAGTTAAAGTCGGAGCATGGTCACCAGATCTCATCAGATTTATTTTTTTTCCTATAACTATATCTAAAGATTTCTCGACTCTGACGAAAATGGCAGAGCAATGTGCCGATTGGCTGACGACAATAGTTTACGGAACAAAGTAATCTGCGATCTTTATATTGATCAATAGAAAGCATAACATAAGGGACATTTGGAAACAATTCGGGCAACTATCTCTCTCTCTCTCTCTCTCTCTCTCTCTCTCTCTCTCTCTCTCTCTCTCTCTCTCTCTCTCTCTCTCTCTCTCTCTCTCTCTCTCTCTCTCTCTCCAATTTAGCGCAACTTTATATTTAGGTTATGCTTGGCGTACGTTACTGTCTGATAAGTAAGTTACGAAGGTCATCGAGTCTCCTGTCCCTCAAAACGTCAAATACGGTTCATTTTGCAAAACCAAGTAGTTGTGTTTGGTCTAAATTGTCATTGTCTTTTTTTCCCAAATGAGTGATTGCTCTCTAATTTGTAGAACAACTTGAGGCATCCATAATACTATTTTACCCGTAATAACACAAAAATACAGAGAAAGCTTAGAAAATGAATATATATGTGTATATATATATATATATATATATATATATATATATATATATATATCTCTATATATATATATATATATATATATATATATATATATATATATATATATATATATATAGTTGTATTTAAGTGACATAATGGTTTATATCAGGCATATTGTATACTGAACACATAACTATTTATAACTCTTGTTTAATGTCGTCATTATTTTCAGGACATCACCCGTTTTCCGTAAGCAGTCAAAAGGCAATTTTTTGAGTAGAAGTTTTGATATATTTTCAGAAAATCGCAACGACCATTACATACAATACAGACCATTACATGCAGTTGGAATGAGTTTAACAACAGTTGTACATGTTTAATCATTTTCCGTAAACACCAGTGCAAAAGTCTGAGAAAATAAAGCTATTAATCTCTAGATGGCACCATACACAATCCACGTATTTCTTGATTATAACTAAACTTTCTGATCCACCAAATTGGGTACTCCGTGTCATTTTCCCCCTCTTTAAGTTATATATCTCTACATCAGTATGCCAGTAAAGGCTAGGTTAATTTACAGTCTGTACAAAATATTTCCGGTCGGAAAAGACCTGAAACCATGTAAAAGTACAGACAGAATATTTGGCGAATTTGACGGAGATGGTAAAAGCCTCTAAAAAGATCGAAAGAGAAATATTCCATACTGAAGTTACAGCAAATATACCAATAGTAATTTCGATGCCCAATCTTTCTTCTACGTCCACTTCAATACACGTGCTCTTGTCAGTTAATAACAATAAAATTATAACATGTTAATGGGCAATAGTTTGGTATAAATGTCATTGTTCAGTTATATGAAAATTGGAAGATGCCATTAAAATTAAATGTTAGGAATAATAGCTTGCGTTGTTACTCCTCCAACCATTGAATAGTGCAGACATCGTATAAAAGTAGTCTTTATATTCACTTTGATATGTCTTTATGTTCGAGAGATTGTACTATTTTTTTTTCATTTTATGCATCGCATACAAAAGAAAACGTATTTTTATGACAAATAATGCAAACACTAATTTTATTTAAATCCATACAATTATTGTTTTTCATTAGAATCTGAAACAGCTTTTACCGAATCAACAAGAGCCGCCATTGAAAATATCCCCAGCGCAATGACTGTCGCATTTTCCACTTCAAAACTATAATGAACCTAGTCAATGGTGAGTTTATCTTCCCCTGCTGAGGAAGTGAAAGACTTGTGGTGATGGCTACTACTTTAGCTCAGTCAAGATGATTTTTTACTCTCTCAAGAGCATTTTAAGTAAAAATACAAATAAATGTTATTCTACGAAAAAAATTATATAGTTCGAATCACAACACAATTAGGTGAAAGAAAAACAAGTTATCAGTATAGGGTGACCATGAAACAATAATTAGCCCTAGGTGGGTTCCAATCTGAAGTTTTAGTAATTCCATCTGCGCAAGCCTAAATTTCGATATGTTAACATTATCTACGCCTTGGCAGATATTTCTGCGCTTCGGGTCTGTTAAGTTCATCAAATTTGAACACAGTTTCTATATAAATGAGACAATGGGAGCACACACCTTGAATGAACTTGAATAAACAAATATACCTGTAATGGCTTCTCATCCGTGAGTAGTCGTACTTTCGATCTTAAATTTACCAAGTATCCTTTTGAATTCTTAGTCTTTTTCGGCCTATATAATGCATTGCTGTTACATACAGTTAACTGACATTACGTACTAAGGGAGGCAACTAATAAAATCAGATACATATCGCTGAAATATCTGCTCGATCAGCCAAGGTGTAGATAGTGTTAACGTATCTGAACCATGGCTAACAAAGATGAAGCAATTGATACTTTTAAAAATTTCGTGATACGTATGCAAAAACTTTGCACTTGATCTCGCTTTTCAAAGCTGATTCAACTTTTGTCAGATTGGCTTTTGATAAAAGTTGTAATGCATCTTCATGTACGTGGAACAAGACATTTTTAATAATAAATAATTTCCCGCCACCTAAATTTCAAATTGATGCAAAATTGATGCAAAATATAATCTGACACTATATCTTCCTAGCATTTGTTCATACACAAGCGCGCGCAAGTTCGTGCGTGCGTGTGGACATCATGTATAGTTGCGTTTTCCTAATTTTGAATATTCTTCATCTGGAAAAAGAGGGAAAAAGCTTTCTGACGTATGCAATTTATATTGTCGATAGTGACGTTGGCAGAAGATAAAGAGAATAGCTGTACTAGTTCAGGTGGTTTGACATGGCGCTAAAACATGTTGAAAATACACTTTTGATTTATTTGCACCCAAGATGCTAATTTTTGTGGCAATTTTGTTGCCGTTTTGCTCATTTTATTTTGTTTCTGTTTTACCTATTTAATCCTTCTGGTTTTGTTTGTTATTGTTCAATATAAGTCTTGTTTACATGCGATTATCACTTTTATTATACCCAGGGAGCAGATCAACAATATCAGTCAATATTTTGCTTCTTTTTACTCCAACATAATTTGGTCAATAATCGTCTTAGTATTTCATGTGTTACAATCCAGGGGTCTTTGCTTGACCAAGCGGTGTCAAAACTCTGGCGCGATTCCCGCTAGCAGTCATAAGTTTACCCCAAATTTCCAAAGACTTTCTATACAATTTCATTTGTAAGTTGGAAAGCCCGACGTGTTCATTCTATACAAATATTTTATTCTAATCAATGCAAGGCCACATTATTTACATCTTGCCAAATATATATCAACCGCACATCCGCATAGTTTCTATACATCAACTTTCCATTCCGTCAGCAGTTCACACCGTATAAACTATACAACTAACCCTAACACAGGGAACTATTTTAACTACGCCACCTTAGACCAGTCAATCTACTTTATTAAGGCACATCACACCAGTGAAACTACATCACATTTGCCACCATGGCTACATAAACGGTATCTGCCGAGTACCTTATTGTTTATTCCATTGTGTAATTTACCGGTTTCTTGTCGTAAATACTACCACTGCAGTCACAAAACCAATATACACCACTAGATGTTATAAAGTCCTTCCTCACCAGGGAGAGTCAAGCGGATTGGGTCTGAATTCGCTTCTCATTGACCATGGCATCTTGAAAACTCACTAACACTTTCTGTGACGTTTGCTCCTAATAATTGGCTAATTATTAAGAGATACAGAATGAAAACAACGAAGAAATAAAGAAAGCCGGAATGAAACAGAGGGAAGGGGTCTAAATGAGTGAAAAATTTTCCCCTTTAGGTTACATTTAAACCTTTTAAAGAAAACAGTGAGAGGCAATCAACAAAATATTGGACATTGAACACATCACTGCTTCTTTCCCCAGGAACGTATCCCGGGTAATGTGACATTTCTTTGAGTAAGGTTTTATTACAGTCATATGGATTATGTTGGAAATGCTTAAGTAAAAGAAGCTTCCATGGCTAATTTTTAACGCCCACTTCACAGACAAAAATATAGTTCTGGATCCACCCTGCTCCCTTCTCCTCTCGCCCACCTCGTCACACGAAGTGACGATCAACCAGACTTGGGCTTAAGAAGTAAGCATTACATGAACTGGACACCCTCACTGTAAAATAATATAACATGCTTTTTTAGCAAGACATACACACAAACACAAAAATAAAAACCCAGTAGTTGCTGCATAAAAAAAATTAGGAGTATCGTTTTTGATGCAGCAATTTGTTGTTACAGTAGATTATTTTTGGAAAATACATAAGAATGATTGAGTGAGTGGTGTGTAGCTTCATAATTAAATTTATTGTTTTAAAAACGACCTAGTTCCACTGGCTAACACTTCAAATTGTTGATACTAATTTATAACATATTTTAGCTTTGTACAGGCATTTAAGAACAGTGTATTATCTATTTCGCCGTTGATAACAAAGTTCTGCCATGATGCACTTTCGTTTACAAACAAATCTGGTAAAACGTATCATCAAATATTTTAAATTAACACTTCTGAAATTATTAAAATCTGCCATTAATATGTAGACTAAAAGATAGTGTCCTCTACAGCAGTAATGAATTTGTATCTGATCTATTAAAGAGGACCTCCACTCTGATTAAAGCAAAATCTCCGCTGTCCTACGGCAAGATCTGACAACGACCGCTTAGGGGTAATGTTGTTGTGACCAATGATATTATTATGATCACTATTTTTATCTTCCAATCAGATGAAGTCTTCGACAGAACGCGTTTGGAGACTGATTGGTGTGGCTGAAGAGTATTAGTAGTGTGCAAACGATTTGATTCACTTTCAAATTCCTTAAGCTGCATTTCTGTAGGCTAATACAAAGATCAGCAGAACATGGCCCATAAGTGATCTCTTTCATCAGATCTTCACGTAGGACAGTGGAGATATGATTTTAAACAGATCGGAGGAACTCAAACGTTAAATATTCGTATAATTTACATAAGCGTTCCTGGCAGATTCCCAAATCTATGTCATCAGTATCGTTCTTTGTTGTTATTGTTGTTGTTATTATTATTATTATTATTATTATTATTATTATTATTATTATTATTATTATTATTATTATTATTATTATTATTATTATTACCTGCACTAAAAGTGGTATCGTACAAGTTTAATTTTTTTCTATGTTAGTCTATGAAAGAAAATTTCCATTGAAAAATAATCACATATTTACCACACATCGACCTATTTAGTGGTAAATCACCAAAAAAGAAATAGGTCTCCATATCGTCTCCAAAAAACTTTAATTTTATATAGCATGAACTTCCAAATATTATCTCCCCCGATTATTCCAAGTCCTAAACCATTCCGTAACATGTACAGTTTATCGAGTGATTAAATCAATATCACCGATTTGGGGTCCATTTCTTCATGATAAGGTTCAGTGACACCTACATTTAATCAAAGAGATTCTATGCGTCAAAGAAGATCACTTTTTAATATTGACAGATTTAATATTTTAATATTCTTTAATATTCTTGAGTTACAGATGAAAGTAACTTACTTTTCTAAATCGCATTTTAAAAGTAAATGCTCTAACTATACATGTACTTGTGTATAAAAATCAAACTGATTATAAATATGTTGATCCATCAGCGATAATAAAGGTTCAGGTTCTTTGACCTTTGCAATTCCAGGGCCGCTTTATTTTTGGTGTAATCTTTAAGACAAAGTTGGAAGAGTTATCGTTAAAAAGCGTTATAAATGTTATGCTGTGAATGACATTCACTTTCATAAATATAAAAATTGTAATTCGATTGGTGAATCAAAATTTCAAAAGAAGATAACCTAGTATTGGTATCGGTCAGATCTCCCTTTTATTTGAGATTTTAAACAGACTGATATGGAGTGTAAGCGTTTGCATTTCTTCAAGGTTGCTTTCCGTCAGGAAGAATCGCTTAGTATAGGTGACACTTATCGTTAAGAAATCCAATTAGGTCACTGAGGCTAATTAAAGAAATTATTTCGATTTGGAAATTTACTTTCAGAAGTGTTTCGCTAGCAGTGATGTATCTTACCGCACTAACGTTTGTTAAATACAAAACGGGATAGTCAGACTTCTTTCTCAGCAGTGACATAGAGAGTAATTCCTCATCCATAACAACTATACTGACAATTTCTACATGGAAATTTACAACAGGATTGAAACCCGATTCTGGTAGGTGAAAACATTGGTTTACTCAGGTCATATCCTTAATCTTCCCTTACCAATTTCGTCATTATAGAATTTCTCAAAATGAATATTGGAAACTCTTGGGAATTTATTTCAACATGTTATTACTTGTAAATATTTCATTTTAAAACAACAACAAACAAACAAAAAAACATCTATAAGAAAACAAACAAAAACAAACAACAACCAAAAACAAAAACAAAAACAAAAAAACAGACTAGAGAGATTTTATTCGTTATCAAAGACCAATGTCTAAAAGGATGGAAATTGACTCAATCTTCTATTCAGATGAGTCAGATTGCTTGAACGATAGACAAGATGTCGGTCGAATTTATCAATACATTCTTGAAATTGCTGTAAGAGGACTTATCCAATGAATTGCAAGTTTAACAAATTCCTAGAAAGAAATAAGCATTAGATTAATTGCTTAATCAAGACATTATGTAAAATTAAAACCACCCTGGTTTACCTTCCTTCAAAATTCATTGTAAGAAAGAATTTTATCTCACAAACAGATGTAAAAGGATGAATAACAATACTGAACTGCAATCTCCCCCGACTGTTGACACATTAAAATACAATGGTAGAAGAGTTTCTTAAAAATATTCAAGTTCAAATAAATACTTTAAAGCATACATTGTTTCTTGTTTATTCCATAAATAATTATAAAATAAAAACAAATATCTGAGGGATGTCTTCCTCCAAGAAGACCTGTGGAATAACACACACACACACACACACACACACACACACACACACACACACAAATATATATATATATATATATATATATATATATATATATATATATATATATATATATATATATATATATATATATATATATATATATATATATATAACTTGGTGTGTAACTTGGGATCTCCTATTCCACATTTAAAAGATATATATTTGTGAAACAACCTCATAACATAGAGATGCATATTAGCTAAACTGCTCTTAACAAAATAAAACTATTGTTTTCCTTTTGAGAGTTGTGTTACTGAGTCTGGAAACACAAATCAACGTCGTTAAAGAGCATAGCCAAGATAAGATCCGGTACAAAACCTAACTGCTTCTTCACAATGTATGACTTCAGCTTTTTTAAATGTGAAAACATCAACGGTTGTCATATGTTGTTAGCAGGAAAAGTAATTTTTGATTGAGGCAAAACGTTGACTAATAATGTTTACTGCCAAGAAAAGTAATCCATCTGACTCGCTCGCTTTTAAAATAATATATTGTCTTTACTTTTTAATCTAATATTATAACGAAATTAAGCTCTCCAGTAAATATAGCTAAATAAGTTATAATAAAGGAGAACAAATTATAATGCACTTGTACCCCTATATTCTATGGTATAATATTTTATGACTCTCATGTACTTTTATTCTATGGTATAGCATTTAATGACAGTTATTCCCTTATTCAATGGTATAATATTTTATGACAATCATCTTTAACACTTAACAAAATCTTTACTTGTAGCTTTAATATTGAAGGTAATTATGTTATCATTTTTAATTTAGATAAAGTGTCTCTAGGATAAATTTTAGACCATGAACTGGAGTACCCGGTCTTTTGAAGAAAAAATGTAAAATTGCCATTAGGATTTGTAATAATCACCCGTCAGAAGTTTCCATAATATTATCAAAATTCTCTAATATAAATTATAACACTCCAGCACTTGCCTGTTTAACATCATAAAGGTAGAATTTTCACGAAATTCATGATTTTATTAACAATAACTTGAATGAAGATATTTAAATTATAAAACGACATTTTACATTCATAACTGCTAAATAAATATGCAATACAGAGCAAAAATAATTAAACAGAGTTTGTACTCCAAAATGAGGAGTTTGTGTATACAGTTTTAGACTTGCCCACGAATGGCTGTTGGCTGCCAAAGACTTTAATTGACTCAACTATAAATTAGTTTTTTTTTAAAAAAAAACTAGATTAGAAAATTTTGATTTTTTTGAGTAAACAAAAATGTTATAATGCCATTCAAAACTAATCAGGTTACCTTATCTACGAATGCAACATGCATACCTAATTATATGTCTCGAGTGTTTGTTTTTTAATGTTTTTTACTTAATTTGCTAACATGAATTAAGTCAAAAACTTTAAGTCCAAAACCAATTTGAAAACGTGAAAAAAATGCAAAAATACTGATATCGCATAAGTATCAAACAATGCCATGTAATTAACCATCGTACTCGTGTACTTAACCATCATTGTCATGTTCTTAAACATCAGATTGATGTATTTAATTATCATAGTCATGTATTTAGCGAACATGGTCATGTACTTAACCAACATAGTCATGTACTTAACAATCACAGTTATGTATTTATAGTCAAAGTCATTTACTTAACGATCACAGTCATGCACTTAACGATCATAAACATGTACTTAACGATCACAGTCATGTACTTAAGGATCATAGTGATCTACTTAACGATTAGTCATGTATTTAACGATCACTGTCATGTACTTAACGATTATAGTTATGTTCTTAATAATCATAGTCGTGTATTTAACGATCACAGTCATGTATTTAACGATTGCAGTCATGTACTTAACGGTCATAGTCATGTACTTTATGATCATAGTCATTTACTTAGCGAACGTAGTCACGTCCTAATGATCATAGTCATGTACTCAATTATCATAGTCATGTACTTAAGGACTGCAGTTTAATACTTAATATCAGTCCTGTACTTTAACGGTCATAATTCCGCCTCGGATGCAGGAGGTCGCGAGTTCGAACACCGGCCGAGTCATATCGAGGACTTATAAAAATGGTAAGGCGCTTAGCATTAAAGGGTTAGTGTCAGGACAGCTCGGCCTGTTGTCGGAATAATGTGACTGGGTGAGACATCATGTTACATGTCTTCGGCATGATGCCGCACTGCTAGACATTACTAAACTGCCACACTGCAGACATCGTAGACTGATAAAATTGTTAAAGCTACGTTAACAATCCTATCGCACACACACACACACACACACACACACACACACACACACACACACACACCATTCACAGTCAAGTATTTAACGATCACTAAAGAAAGTGTGTGATATGTCATGGCCCTTTGTTAGATTTTGTGCTGTTTTGCTAAATTGGTATTGTAACGGACTTAGGGAAGAGTGCGGACGAACCAACTGTAAATCAATATCTTCCCTCTTTCTAAAAAAAAAAAATGGACACACCAATAAAATAATGGAATATGTGGATTTCCGTACTTTGATTTTAAGAGCCTCGTCAAATCTCTATGGTAAAAACACTCCCTGATTGTAGTGAGGAATCTGGCTGTAATTTAATAGCTATAACAAAGAGGTCGGATTGAAGGACCGTACTACGATCATATAAAAAAAACACCCAGCAACAACAACAAAAAGTCACTAATAAGAGAAGGTAAAACATTAATTAATTACAACATGCACAGGTCACAAACTCCATATGCTTTGAATTCAATAAATTTAGAAAATACTGAGAGGAATGAAATAAGTGAGAATTTTTCCATAAATCTGAACTTTCATCTCTCAGCTAGTCATGCAATTTGTTTCATAAAGTATTCCGAGTTAAACGTTTCCTATATATAGTTTCTACAGTTTGTGTGCTCGTGATTTGGAGTAATATTTGGAATGATGTTTTATTTTTCCCTTGAAACTAGATTGTTTCTTTCTTTTACTTGCTGTTTAAGACCTCGATCAGTAATAATCTACCTAGCTGAGGACTGTAGCAAATTAATTTTTGTTTCTTCCATAAAGCGCGTCCCCGAAGCTACTGTTTGGCTTCCAGACATCGTCTTTTAGCGTTCTATCGGGAAATATGGTCTGCGCAAGAGATTTTCTTGCCCCAAGCTGAATTTGATTAGCCCTATCCGTAATAGAATTTTAAAATTGATAACAGTAAAAGCAACGATCACAGTTCAAGTATCCCCCGGGAATCACTGAATACAAAAGTCGGGAGCTTTATGTCAACTGGATGGCATTTTCTTATATCGATATCTCCTAACGTAGCATTGTACACGTGTCTTCCTCTGGGCTACCGTCGATTGAGCAAGATATAAAAGCAGCGTGTTATAGGGACAGTTTATATGAAAGTCTTAGGGCAAGAACGTTTAAGGTTTATCCTGCAAACAATCTACATGCGAAGATTTTCAGAGTTAACGAAAGATATTGCGACGTGCCGTAGTGATTTCATCACAAAGTTACATATCATTGTGTTTGTTTATATATGGCTGATTATACCTGGATTAAAATGCCATGGAAATATTTGATCGTGATAATGATGTACATACCAGACCAAACCATTTCTCGACACGGGAACATGTACATATTCTGAATAATAATAATAATAATAATAATAATAATAATAATAATAATAATAATAATAATAATAATAATAATAATAACAACAACAACAACATTAAATAGAACAAGCAGTGCTATAGCAGCCACCCATGCAATAACTGCAATTGCAGGAGGGGGCAAAATTTCCATGAAACAACTTTTTTTTATTGGGAAGGGCCCCATAATAAAGGTTAGCATGTGGGCGGATAAGGAATTTCTTGCTACATTGCTGAAAAGAATACCCTACTCCTAACCTTTCACTTGACAAAGAATTTTTAATATAGTTAATGATGTGCCCACGAGGTCTCTAAACAGGAACACCATCAACATATTTTATATAGAATCCAAAAAATTTATCTATTTCATCTTAAAAAGACATAATTTTATTGAACACATCTCTCTGCAAAGAGTAACAAATAGACAAAGGTTCACAAAGCACATGTAAATTTATATAAAATTATATTTCGTAGTGTTGGTGGAAGCTGTATTATTTTTTAAATTATTATTATTATTATTATTATTATTATTATTATTATTATTATTATTATTATTATTATTATTATTATTATTATTATTATTATTATTATTACAACGAAATTCGGCGGGTGATTTATAACTCTGACATCTGCCCTACGCTTGAGACCTATCCTTTCACTGAGCTGATTGATTGAAGTTAGTGCCGAACGTTAGCACTGCTTTTCTGCATGTTTGACAGCACTATGGGGTATACTCCATTGATTTCTCCTTTTCCAGCCTTTCCGTTTTATAAACCAAAGAGAAGCTTTACTGATTGTAGAGGCAATTGCCCCATGCATTCAATCTCCGTTGACCCAGCAAACAAGCCCGTAAGTAGCTAAAATGGCGTTGAACAATAACATGCTCACTTTGATATTCGTGTTGAACATTTCAAATTGACATGAATGAAAGTTCATTTGAATTAAACTGAATAAAATACATATTTTTAATATGTAAATACCCTTCATACGTGGATGTTTTTCTCTTCTCTCGTGCCAAATGTTCTTTCAAACGCCAGGTGTGCCTTTTGAATGATGAAGCGAGTATTTGAAATTTCATCGATTGAAGTTTATCGTGATAATTGTCCACCGCTTATTGTCCGTTGCGTTTCAAAGGAGTCATTTTAGAATTGGAGTGTTCGTGAATACTACTAAAACTTATCCTTTTGAGAGCAGAATTATACACATTCTATACGCATGCGCGAAAAAGACGAGCGGCCGATGACAGTCGAGTAAAAAAATACGGATCCGCCCTCAGCCAATCAGGTGTGTGCTTTGACTCGAAGAGAGAGCTCCATTTATTTTAGTAGCATTGTGTGCGATGGTATAGAAGCTACAGGTAGAGGTAGGAACGTTTTCAGTGTGTCAATTCTCATATAAATGGAGATTTGAGCGATCTAAACTAGAATTTGAAAGGAAATCGATAAAAGCTTATAGAACAAAGCAACATGCAGATTATGATTAGTTTACTTGTGCGCGTATGTGTATTCAAAAAGCTGTCTTGGCTCATTAGTTGGTGAGTCTCGCAGGTTTACCACTGCACTCATCGGTGAACAAATAGTCCACGTTTTAGTACACTCAACAAGTCGGATAGTTTAATATGTGAGATGAAACGATGATAGTAAATATGTGGATTAAAATTTCGCTGGATTTAAGATGGTGATTTAGTTTCACCATGAAGTAAAATATATACATAATGTGATTGAGACAAAAGTAAAAATGCAATATTCATTTATACTTGTATCTTGAGCATCTCAAATAAGTTATTTTCTGAATGTGTGAATGTGGATCTCTTTATTCAACATTGCTTTTGGAGTTTACCCATCAGGATCGCCAAACGGGTGTAGAAAATTAAACAATGTGTGATATTCGTGCTCCGGCTCTGGACGGGCTAGACGTACGTTAGCGTTGTAAGTATATAGACATTTTTTCCCCTTCCATTTAAGTAAAGATGCGAATAAACTGTCTACATTCAGTTTTAAAAGACAATTTGTAAAAAATAGAAAGACAGCACAGTACTTATCAGTACCACCATACATTAAAGTCGGCGAAATGCGTTTCAAGCGGCTATCAATGGTCACAGATGAATTGTGTGCACGCACACACACAATACACACGAACATATATATATATATATATATATATATATATATATATATATATATATATATATATATATATATATATATATATATATATATATATATATATATATATATATATATATATACATATATATATATATACATATATATGTATGGGTGTGTTCTTGCTCCATTAGCGCGTTATATTATAAAACAAGGTAATGGATTATGGAAAATTCTGCTTGGAGAGACTAGCATTGCGGACAAGTTTGTTTCACTTTAAAAATGAATAATATATGACTGAAATTACTTTAAGGTTCGTGCGAGTATCAGCAGACATTTTGATTTTAAAGGAAAATTGTTTCAAGGCTGAGTGCCAAGTTTCATGTTGCCATTTTTTGCTATTTCATCCTCTGTCCCTTTCTATCTGTCTCAACAACAATAATAATAATAATAATAATAATAATAATAATAATAATAATAATAATAATAATAATAATAATAATAATAATAATAATGGGGAGGTAAACGGAAAGAGGAAGAAATGAAAATCCTTTATTGTTTCTCATCGAAGAAAACTTTTTGGGTCAGTTGTTGTACAAGCCAGAAGACTAGTGGGCCTGTACGGTTTATATGATCATTATGGGATATGAAAGAACACTACCATAAAAAGAAGCATCGGTAATTAACCCCTACACAACCTTTGTAATTAATCCCTACCCAGCTTTGTAATCAACCCCTATCCATCCTTTGCACAATTCATTGTTTAATCTTTTGATTTTTATGCAGCTATACATTTTTGTGTCGCGTATCTTTTGGCTCATTGAAGCAATCTGAACGCAAAATTCAACGCAGCACTTGGTATACTGAAGGTGACCATATATTTATTGCCGTAAGTTTGTGTACGTCCTTCCATCTGTTTCTCTCTCTCTCTCTCTCTCTCTCTCTCTCTCTCTCTCTCTCTCTCTCTCTCTCTCTCTCTCTCTCTCTCTCTCTCTCTCTCTCTCTAAATGTATAAACAATTTATGAATTATTATGCATACGTTTAGGTAATTTATAAAATATTTTAGATCATTGTTGAAGTCTTATTTGTTAAATTAACTGTGCTATATTTGTAATGTTAAATTTATAACATCTGTTAAATTCTGAAAGTAATGAGGATCCTATATCTGAAAATGTGTATGTTTAAAACAGTGTTTATCTCACATCGGTTCAGAGTATTACTTTAACATATATCCATATCTAAGGTTATTTTATCCTTTAAGAACACACGCTCGCGCGCGCTCGCTCGCTCGCGACTTATTTGTATGCTGGATTACCCTGTCCAAATGACTTAGAAACAATTATGGCGCTGAAACAGTTACAATATTAACTAAGTTTCGATATTAACGCCATGAAATAATCCCCCACCCCAAAGCAAAAACATGAAAATGTTTTGTCCCGATTGCACAAATTTCTACTATATCCGTAGGTAGATATTATGTCTTGAATATTTTTTTAAGAAGGAGCCCTAGGTCCACCTGCTGGTATCTGACAGGGTCCGGCGTGACAAACTGAAAGGTGTGTTCAAAATGTACAGATGAAAAATTACTTTGGTGGATCTTGCGTGAAATAATAAGAGAAACGTCGTCAGAGTTGGTTTCACATAAACAAAAATATTCCGACTTACACGGATGTAAATAATTTTGGTTTGTATTTGCTCATTTCTTATCCTTGCATTGAAATCAGGCGTAATACATTTGTATGGGTTTTTTTTTGGTGTAAATGTCAATCTTCCAATCGCATTATATTACATGAATAATTGACAAATGTTCACAAAAATGGCCACCACTGTATGAATGTGTGCGTGCGTTTGTGCCTGTATGCATTCATGCATGTACGTGCCTATGTATGTATGTATGTATGTATGTATGTATGTATGTATGTATGTATGTATGTATGTATGTATGTATGTATGTATGTATGTATGTATGTATGTATGTAACATTATATCAACCCAGTTAATATTCTGAGCCAATATTTAATTCTGAAGTAGTTTCAGGGACAGATGGTAATAGCCACTCTCGTGCACAATTAAACTGCCAAACATGTTGGTAATTTGAAGCGATCCTGCCCCATCCCCCCAAAATAAACTGTCAACAAGTGGGTAATCTTCATCGATGCTGCCCCATCCCCCATCAGCGTCTATGTAGAACATTAGCTCAATGAAACTGATTCGATGCAGAAGCTGTACGAAGTTATTTGTTGCATCCATATACCATATGACTCTGACGTTAATGTTAGCAAATTAAAAGACTTGCTACGATCAATTGTGTCTCTTGTGTGCTCTTTATATATATATATATATATATATATATATATATATATATATATATATATATATATATATATATATATATATATATATATATAATTTTGTATTATATTAGTTAAATTACTGGACGATTCCATTTGAGACAAGCAAATTAATGGATATGAATACTATCGTAGGTCTTATCCAGAGGGATCTCGTCTTGCCTGGGTTCTGTTGTATGCATTGTACTTTTCTGTGCTGATTTTAATGATAGTTTTTTTTTTTTCTCTCTCTCTCTCTCTAAACCAAACGAACCAGTCTTTTGTTTTCCTAATATTTGTTAAATAACTGGAATAGTTTGTGTCATGGATGCAAAGGCATCCCAATGCTATCTGGCAATGTGCGGTATGGCTTACTCCGTGACATGTGCTGCACACTTACAGTTTCAGTCAGTAGAAAATTGGCGCTTTGAGCCTTCCTGCTTGTTGATTGTGTATCACCTGAGGAGAAAAAGACGCGTACTGTATTAATACGGAGCTGATTTTTGTTTCCGGATAGCTGGGTTGATGGATACACGTTAGTGAAATTTTCTATGTAAACCGATACCAGTTTAGGTCTTACCATTCTAGTTGCAGAGCTTCATATCTAAATCAATTTCTTCTGCACAA
Organism: Potamilus streckersoni; assembly: GCA_016746295.1. NCBI lineage: Eukaryota > Metazoa > Mollusca > Bivalvia > Unionida > Unionidae > Potamilus > Potamilus streckersoni. The sequence continues at coordinate 764,820 of JAEAOA010000520.1, read as the reverse complement.
ACAGGTCTCGATTTTATCTTCAAGATAATTGGCGAGGAATGTGAAGGTCTCTTCAGATAAGAAGCACGGGGGTTGAGTAAGGAACAACGGGTAGCTTTTGAAAACCGGAAGGTAACGAGGTGGTCAGGAAGAAAAGGTTAAACAATGCTAGAATTACTCAGATAAGAGAAGAACGAAACTGTGAATGTCGTGAACTTCGACCTTTTTGATTGATTCGTGGCTCTCTTCCAGTTGTAACTTTCCTTCTACAAAATTAAATGCCATCCACTATTAAAGGTTGTTGAAATTGTTACTCCATGTTCTGTATTGAATGACAAGCGGTTACTCGTATTTTGTATATTGAATATTTTATTCAGTCCATGACGAGTCTTTAACAAGGAAAGAATACTATAAACTTGCTAATTACGTTTGGTCGCTTAAACATCACAATCGCATTTTTTTTTGGATATCTCCGTAGCAAAAACATTCTTTAGGAAAAGAATGTACTGTGTTTTGATTCTACCTTTTACGCAGGGGATGACTCGTGTGTTTATTCCCTTAAAAGTCACATATTTAATGTATTGTGAGGGAACAGGCCTTGCTTTACTGATTAAACTGTCAATAATCTATGTAGCCTATTCTCGTGGACCTGGCTTATAAATTTTATAATTTATAATTTATTTGACACACACTTGCATATATATATATATATATATATATATATATATATATATATATATATATATATATATATATATATATATATATATATATATATATATATATATATATATATACGCAATAAACTGACGACGAACAGTGCGAAACTATTAACGTACTAGCCTGAGCGCTTTCGACTCTTAATGAGTCTTTTTCAAAGGCAAATACAAAACATATAAGACAAACAAATAAATACAAAAACGTTGTTTGTAAACCTCTTCATGGCTGTCTCCACATGGGTTAAAACTATGAATACAACCAGTTTTATAGTTTTAACCCGTGTGGAGACAGCCTTGTAGAGGTTTATAAACACAACGTTTTTGTGTTTATTTGTTTGTCGTATATGTTTTGTATTTGCCTTTGAAAAAGACTCATTAAGAGTCGAAAGCGCTCAGGCTAGTTCGTTACTAGTTTCGCACTGTTCGTCGTCAGTTTATTGCATTTATTTTAATCAATCCCTGACACACGTGATACCTTGGTGGATCCTGTGCGCTTGAAAGGGTTGTTATTCGCCATATAATTTGTATTTGAAGATATCTTAACCTAGGTCTATTTGCAATACACAAATGATTAAAAAGTACTCTTAAATAAGCATATTTAAAACAATGAATTTGATGAATTTATATTATTGTGTATGTTTTTTTTTTCTTCAATATTATTAATGTATTTAGGAAAGAGACCCCCAACCCCTGCAAAAACAGCAGCAACAACAACAAAAGAGGAATACAGACAGGAGATGTTCATGATTATTCTGGTAATCCGAATTACACTATCTGCCGGTTACACTTTTTTTCTTCTTTTAGACATTCAGTTTCCATGTCAAACAGACTGCTACCTTTGCACACCATTTTAATTAATGGAATTTCAGTGGGCATTTACTCCTGCTGATACAGACTTGTATTTTCTTTGCTCTACATAATCTGTCTCTCTGGCAAAGTGGACTATGCTTGTGTCTAGTCTGGGTTTAAATTCACATTCAGCAGAACATTTAGTAGCAAGGGAGACAGCAATTTCTTTTATTGGAAATGTAGTCGCTTGATCTATGCGAAAAATTTATATTGATTTTGAATTGCTCGATATTTTATCGCTGGAGAACACACTTCTTGAATTAACCTTTTGGTTTTAGTAAAAAGTCCGCGACAACAGGTTGATATATTTATTATCCATAATACCCGCTCAGCACAATCCCTCAAGAGCCCTGTGGGATCTTTATTTGAAAGTTTTATGGCTGTTCATTTCGCCCAATTTAAACGTCTAGAGTATCACTCTGGCGTTTCCAACCAACCCGACCTCGCTATCTTTGTCTGTACTCAACTCCACAGTGCATATGTATCGTTAACGGCGATTACGCGCTTTGTCCTAATACAGTTACCAAGCTATTTGAGATGACACCGTTACGGGCAGAGGGAAAGACCAGTGGAAACACTGCCACAGACGTATAATCATGATTCAGATGTAAATCGGATCTCAGATCCAAAGAGTTCATGCTCTTATTAAAGTGGAAGCTGATCTACTTTATCGTATGAACTATCAAGGCGTTTCAACAAACCACTGTCAACGTGCATTTCCCCAACCTAAGTTATACTTGACTACACAATTGTACCACATATATTTGAGGTTCATAGTTTTGTTCTAGGTTTCAAAGAAATTTAAGTTCTGAAAAAAAAAATTGGTGCAATGTGATTGCTTTTTATAAGGATCTGTTAGTGACATGCAACGATAAAGCGATTTAAATCATAAATTGTATTACCATGTACAATAACTATAGACTTTATTTTCATTTATATATAACACTTGTTTAAAACTCATTTTTCATGACAAACGTAATATATGGAGAACTATAACATTTGTTCCCTGTGGTTGTTTGTTTTGTTGTTTTTTGGGGTTTTTTTTAGGTTTTATTTCAATAATAAATTCAGAAGAAAGACAGTTTGCAATAATAGACTGTGATAAGAGTATGAACAGCCCAAATAGTTTCACTTACGGAAAAATGGGCCTGGATCTTTAAGTATTAGTTATAAATGTGTATAAATTCGATACTGCCAATACATTTTGTGTTTCATAAATATCATCCCCTAAAGCCCTCTCTGGCAAGCAATAAATAGATTGAGAAGATAACAATGAGGAATGTTCAGTTACTGACTCCGGTTTTATAGCCTACGGCCTACTGTAGTGCTAGTTAGTTATTAATAGAGGTCCTGGTTTATTTACAGATCAATTCCATTGAATGTTTAAACACTTAATTATTTGAAGGATTTTCGATTGATCTTAGATTCGAGGAAGTGGGTAAAAGTCATGAGAAATTTGCAGTCATGTATACCTGTGAATGGTTTTTAAAAGCAAGCAGATAATTGTACATAAATTTTCCACCTACGCCATTTCGGCACAATATATGCAATATCTATAGCAATGTGCGATATGGATTCAGTCACGATAATGGATTGTCTACCTTTTAATATTTTAAATTGCATTGGTATACAATAGTCATACTACTTTTATACTTCAAACTACATTTGTTATACAATAGTCATACTATTTGTATATTTTAAACTACAATGGTTATACAATAGTCATAATATTTTTATTTTTTAATTTCTTAAATATGCAGATGTAGACCTAAAAATGTCCTCAAGTTGTAAAACAAAATCCGAAAAGCAAGTGTAGACTGTGAATATCCATCAGTCATGATTGGAACGTAACTGCGTTATTCCTGCATATGTGAGTTCCATACGTGTTCTGGTCCTATATTTTAAAAGTGGAACTCATAAGAAAAGCTGTCTAAATTTAAAAAAAAAGACCTTTGAGCTATGTCAAGTACAGTGGTGTCATCTATCAACATACAAAAGTGACAGATGAGTTTCCTTTAGAGACCACAAACTTCTTTACACCGGAGGCAAAGAAGTTGGGGTTTTAACATTTCAGAATACGTGGCGGAACAATATTTCTCAATAACTATTCTTCCTACCAGTGGATTATTTGATTGCATTTTCCATCCTGAAAGAATGCCTAAATAACCCTCAAAATCGATAACATCTTTTAAGGATGTACAAACTTATGTAAATGTCTTTTTTGAAATTAGAATAATCATATGAAGAATGATATTAACGACTCAGTCAGTGTACCACGTGGTAAAATGCTAGAATGTTATTCGCTCTTTTATGTGTAGATAACACATACAAAAACATCAAATAGACTAAATCAATCATTCAAAATATAAACCTTGAAAAAAAAACCATCAAAAACAATAAAATGAAGCAAATCCGTGAGCTATTTAGGAATTAATTGGTGATAAAAATGATTAATCTCCAGCTTATTTATTTTTCGTACTTCCAGGAAATATATAGTAGCACTTTCTAGTTTGTAAACATTCTCTCTCTCTCTCTCTCTCTCTCTCTCTCTCTCTCTCTCTCTCTCTCTCTCTCTCTCTCTCTCTCTCTCTCTCTCTCTCTCTCTCTCTCTCTCTCTCTCATTTATTGAAGTCAATGACCATGCAGCAAGGAGAACATCAAATGGTTTCAGTCGCATTGGACGCTTGTCGTTGGGAATCAGTTTCTGCCGTAGACCTTAATTTTAACATTAACTTGCTAACCCATTATCTGAGATAACGTGGTCAGTGCTCCAATATATTGTATTGACCCATTATCCGAGATAACGTTATCAGTGTTCCAATAGTTTTTATTGGGTCTTACTTTTGAAGCGAATACAGTAAAAGTAGAAAACATGCAATAATGCCAAAAGCGGTATCCAAAATTACAAAATAAAATTTTTGGATTTGCGATTCAGGAGGCACAGTGAGTGAGTGTTCCGAGATAGCATCTCTTTTCTATGGAGAGCGGAGACTCATGTGGAACATCAAAGTCTTCCGACATGCCTGGAGTCTTATTTCATTAAAAGTTGTAAATTCTTTGTCGAATTGATAAGTAAATAGGAATTTAAGCGAACGAGCAAAAGCACAGCACAATAATAGTACTGTTTTGTATTCAGTATGTGATTTACTTGTATTTAAATAATATTTACGAGTTTTCACCGGACATTCTGAACTACATACGCTTTAAATAAATAAATAAATAAATAACTAAATAAATAAATAAATAAATAAATAAATAAATAAATAAATAAATAAACAATGACACGTTAGAAAACTGGATGAGACATATAAGAAAAGGTACAATGAATATAAGTATTTAAACTGCGTTACAAAATTTAAACGGTAAAAATACTTTAATAATGACATAAAAATGCACACCAGGTAGGCATTTTGTGTTCGCTACGATACAGGTGCCTTGTACCGTCTATACTTGCTTATATAACGATTCTAGCTGCAAGGAACACAGCCCCTAATCTTGCATCTCTCAATACACAGGCAGGTCAAGTCTGTGGTGCCTGTTTTACTGATTATTCCTTGCAAACTGCATATACCCGGATCTTCTGGCGCATTATTTAAAAGCAGAAATGGATCTGTGCAGTTTGTTGGTAGGCTCGTCTTTAAAGAAAGTATATACGGTATACGTTTCCTGAAATCTTGTAAAGATCAATGACAAGTTGATTTTGAGCATATCAGTCCATAAACCAAGGCAGGTCACATTGATTTCTAGTACGAAGGATTTTCAACGTTGAAACATTTGTGTTAAAAAAATCTCAGTTTTGTCTTCTTTAGGTATTAAATATTTAAAATTTCGGAACAACACATTTATCATCTATTCCAATTTAAGTTCAATTTTATGCTAAAATGTCATGTATTATTGTGGCTTTATAGTACATTTAGACTGTGCTAAAAATTTTTACCGTTTTAAGGCATATAGGCACGCGAGACACATGTCTAGGGCCCCACGGTGGCCCAAAGACAAAATTTGGGTGTCGGTTGTGTTAGCAGTTTAGTACTATATTAATAAATTTTAAAAAATGACCAAAATGTACATAGAAATCCAATGCAATACTCTTTATCTGAGACTGAGAGATTGAGGCGCAATTCTGGTTACCTTTAAGGTTAGAGTTTTTACCTTGGGCCCAAACTTCGTAAAACGGTTCTGCTAAAAATGCAATTTTGACCCTCTCAATTCAGCCGATTAATCAAGACACATCGAAACAAACTTTACCGATCTTTAATCTATGGCTTGGATTGCAAGTACATCTTGCATTTTGTTAAATCTTAAACAACACTATGAACGACTACAAAAGATGTGTAAAAAACGCCTTATTTTCAATCATGTAATGCTTTCATTCATTAGATAAAAAAACACTGTGCTAGTTAAAGAAGCACCTCTGCTATTTTTCAAGTTCATTCGAACGTCTAGATACAGTTTTGGAATAGCCAGATTAGGATTACAGTACTATTAATGGAATATTATTGCTATTTAGATAATCTTAGCTTTGTCGAGCGCCCTAACATTCGTCAGTCAAATCAATGGAAACTAGGGCACCAATTGAGCGAATTTAACTTTCGTTCCTCTACACACACACACACACACACACACACACACACACACACACACACACACACACACACACACACACGTCTGACATATGATGGATGTTTTCTTTACCTTTCAAAATCCCATCGTTCAATAACACGATTATATGTGTAACTCTTGGTTGACAGCTTGCATGAGTCTATCCGCTTCCTTTGCATCATTGCAAACTTTGCAAATTTTTACAGCCAACAGTAAATGAAACTTAATTTTTAGTAGCCTTTAAATCATTTGTACCCTATTGAACAAACACGTAATAAAAATAAGTGGATTTCATGGACACGAAATTGTTTAAAGCTAAAACAAGACATGACTAAATTCAAAAAGAAGCAATTCATTAATGCCGACAAGAATGAATCTACAATTTTTTCAAGTGAGTGATTGTTTTATAATTAAAAATATTAATCTTTGTCTACATATATGCTTGTGCAAGTTGTTGAGTCCAGTGCCGGATTAAGGCCTTTCATAGCCCTAAGTACTGAGTTCATTGCCGGATTAAGGCCTTCCATAGCCCTAAGTACTGAGTCCAGTGCCGGATTAAGGCCTTCCATAGCCCTAAGTACTGAAAATAGTATGGTGCTCACACCCCAACTCCTTTCAGAAAATTGTGAAACTAGAAAAGGAACCACCAAAAATAATTTTAAAAGCTGAAAGGTGGGAAAATACGAGTGTTGCAATCATTCCAAATAAAAATACTCGTACACGCAGATCGAAATGGTCCTTTATCATCAACAATTAATGTGAATTTGTTTCTGGTGCCCCTGTTGGGCTGGTGCCAGAAGCACGTGCTTAGTGTGCTTAATGGGTAATCCGGTACTGGTTGAGTTTGATTATCACTACACAGGCAGACTTTAAATATTATAGGTCATAAGTAATGAATTGTCAAAAGAAAGTAAATCAAAACATGACTATAACATTACAGTGTTCGGGTACCACCCATATCCTGAACTGCATTATTTTTTAGGACCAGTTGAGACGCGACATTATTGGGCCACCTTATCAGTTATTGACACTGAAAAGTCTGAATACCGACGACCATAAGGTACTCGCTGCAAACCGTAATTTTTGATGGAGGTTGTAGGTGGAAAGCATGTGGAGTAGCGGAAAGCCATTCTCATGAGACTCCAATTTGACGACGGCAAAAGCTAGAACGGAAACTTTGTTGCTTTCATTCGTGCTATCAATAAGAGTTTTATCAAACATCGCTTTGTTCTTTGTCAACCGTATCCAATCCACCGTGAAGATTAAGCTACCATCTCCATGCAGTGCTCAGATCCAGCAGATCAACACTTATTATATTAAAAATAAATTATAAAACATAAATTAAGAACAAAGGTACGGTGTTAAATGAATCGTAGGTCTCTATCTTGCCACCACACTCTTGACATTTCTTGACCATCTGAGTGATACCACAAATGACAGGTGTTATTTTATGCAGCTGCAAAATGCATTCTGCTCAGTAAAATTAAAAAGACTCGCATAAGAGATAAAAATGACTTTTAGACCTGACTTTTGTTATAGTACAAATCACATGGGTCATGTAGGCATTAAACGCATACTATTTCAGTAATGGGTGTCATTTTTATTTTAGAATTTGATTCTTTATCCGTTTAAGTGGCAAATATTCGCTTCATTTGGATTCGTAAACCTCCAATTTAGACGCTCTCAGAGATGCATACGGCAAAAATTAATGTTAAATTACGTAGCCAGGTTTGGACGAAATGAACCTAAAGGTGTGATCCAGTACAATCCGGATTGAATGTCGCGCACTATGATGTCACAATGAAAGCTACGCATATTGATAAATAAATTCGTACTACCCTCGATTGTGACGATTAATCTCTGCACGCTCATATTTTCACTGAAGTTTAGTATATGCCCACTTTTGTATTAGATAATTTCTTCTTTAAGTTTCTTGATGACATTAAGGTGCAGAGCATTCAATAACCAGGAATGAATAGACTTGGGTTAAAGAAAATTAGTGTTAAATTTTAAAAGAACAATTTAAAATGAGTAAATGCACATACATGACCCATGTGACATGTGTTTTATTCTCATTCAACCGGATTTCTCGTGTTGTTTCTTGTGATCTCATTCATACGCGATTCTGGTAAAATCCTCCACCTTTCTTAGTTACATACAAAAGGTGTATCTCTTTAAATCTGTATTTTTTCTACCATTACTTTATGCAATAGTTCAAGTCAAAATAAACTGAAAACTTGATATTACTTAACTGGTCTTCACTTTGTAAATACGCTCAATATGAAAGGCGTGACTCAATCAACCAATGAAACTGTCATTGTGTAAGCTAAAAATGACTTTATGTCATCATCACAATGATGAATTAGGTAACATAATATCATAAGCCGAAAAAATCTATTTTTCACATTTCTAGAAAGTTTAATCTGGCGTTCAAAGAAAAACTTTGTTTTAAGACCAAACCCTCGTTTTGGTGTTCATCTGCTGATTCACGAGAGAGTATCTGAACGAGATTAGATTTGTATAAGACTGAAACGTTTGGAGATCGTATTAGACTCGTATTTTTACACAATATATAGTTTACATGAAATGCATGAGCACTTCATCAACAGTTTCGCATAAGCCTTGTAGAGACAACCCTTATTTGTTTTAAAATGTACGGGAAAAGGCTATGTTGACGCAAATTCTTAGAGGATAACTTTAATATATATTTGTCGTATTGTGAGATAGACCCCAAAACCCTGTCATGTTTTGTGGGCGTCTATATTTATTTAGAACAAATAAAAGATTACTTATACAATTTACGATATAGTTTGTAGTGTTTCGTGGGCGCTGTCATTTATTTAAGACAAAATTGACTATTATTGATACAGTTTACCACACAATTGCTTGAACTATGTTAGTGAAATAACAGTAACTACATCCGAGTTTTATTCATCTTTTAAGAGCTCACGATAGTTCGCATGCCGTCACTTATTTTCGGTCATAGTGAGTTCGATTACTCTAATGACCTCATATGGTCATTGTGAAAATGTCCAGAAATTCAAAAGTTAGTAGCCTTTTGTGTTTTTTCTTCATATGTCAGACTCTTACTAGTTATTTTCAACTCTTACAGAGGTCTTACCCTTGCCCTTACATTAAACGGATGTAAAATTTACATATAACCATGTAAAATATATGTACTATATAACATGTGCCAAACTTGGGAAGTTGTAGCCCTGTTAATGCCAGCACATCAGACAATTAACTCTCAAAATATGGTTTTCCTGGGATTGTCGATCATGGTTCATTCCTTTTAGAATAATATCTTCCTTATTGTACACTTAAAGGAAACTACTCTACGGTTAAGATGACGAGCAAATGATAATTCTCGAGGTTTATCTCTGTCTCTCAATGCAGACGGCAAAACCTTGAATGACTATGATGTATAACTTAATCGCCAGGGGCACAATGATTTATCAAATTATCAGTACAATATTTCTGGATTTACTTTTCTCATTAACATCGACAAACCATTCTAAGTCCTATCAGCCGAAGGGATCTGGGGGCAGATACAGGGAAAACTACTATCGGTAAGACATTTTCCTATCCCAGTGATTTACTGTTTGCCTTCTTTATCCGTATATGAATACGGACCCGACATAAGAAAACGCACAGATCGGCCTTCGCTTGATGCACCTGCCGATTGCAGTTTGGCTTGAAATTATTAGTATCTGGAACAGTTTAGGCCTCGACCCCCAGGCCCATGATGATCTGGATAATCTGGGTCGAGTGTGTTGATTGCTTACTACAACTCCTAATAGAGTAAGTAAACAGGGCAGAAGTCTTCCGCTGATGATTTACGGCATACTCACTACGGGCTTTATTAACTCATCTACATGTTGACGTTATCGCTAGACTATCATTTCACAGAATTTTACAGAACACAGTTTTTATTTGCCCCTCTTGGATTTTGTTATATATCTCCCAACATCAGAATGACAAGCATTTGAGAGCGCCAAACAATCCTCAGCGAATCCAGAAAAAGGAGTTTGAGGAATTCACGTCTCCCAGTTTTAGGTCTCGGTAATTCCAAACAAATCTTTTCGCGATTATGCTATTTTTGGTCCAGTATTGCAGTCTAGGAAGAAACCAAAACAAGAAACGACAGTGGGTTTTTTTTATTAAAAAAAAACAACAAAACACAAAACAAAAACAAACAAATATGTGCATCAAAAATGCACCATGCTGTCCCCATGTGACACCATTTTCACCATCACAGTTTAAATGTGTGAAGGAATTTAAATGAACCTGCAAAGGACTTTTCAAGATTGACTATAATTCCTTTTACTTTGCTTCAGTGGCTGCTTGATTAAGAATGGTCGACTGTGAAATGTTGGAGTATTTCACCTTTGGCAGAAAAAGTGATATTTTGTTTGCATGGCTATGTGTCCACGACTCCAAAAATAAGAAAAAAGTGATATTTTGCATGGTTATGGGTCCACGACTCCAAAAATAATTTTAAATCTATAAGGATGTTGTTTATTTTTTTTTTGTTGTTGGTGTTACTCCTAGGTGAATAGCTGTCCCCAAGTAAGTGTCACGAGAAAAGTGCCTTTTCACCATTTGTTCATACAATACTATGTTAGTGAATACTTAAAAACTCCATCAACATTAACAGACTGAAAAGCTGGGACTCACTTTATCAAATGCCGGAAGAAAAGCAAATGCTGTCCAGTGAATATAATTACTGTGATCATGTCGAAATTTCCGCAACGGAAAGTCTGTGCGACCTATTTACGGCAGTTCATAATTCGCTTAAAAGTTCTGAAAATCTTTGTATACGACCTAGCCATTTTCTTTTACAGAACTGTTAAATTGTATAAGCATATATTTATTTTCATAAGTTTCAACCACAACATTTTATGCAAATATCTCAACCAGAGTTTATATTTAGGTGACAAAACACGTCATATCGATATCATCTATGTACTGATCACGTCATTTCGATCTATCTTCACCATCGCCGCTAAGTAAGTGCTTCTCCTATGTGGAGATTAACTATCCAATGTTGAATACTGTCCCTGTTTACCAGCTCGGCATGATACGGGTTCAATAAAATATATCCAAATACTTGGCATTGACTTTATTGGTGGTATTGGGTCAGCCTGCCTTGATTGTAATCTGAACTAAGTAAACTTCATGAAAGTGTTCATGTTTTTTTTTTTTTTTTTTTTTTTTTGCACACCGTGAACTGTTTATACTCATTGGAGGACTACGTTTTTAAATTTTCAGTTTCAAAGGTGCGTAATTTTCGCACATTTTCAAACTCTTTAAATTTGGAGGTAAGCATATTTTGCAAGCAGTTCATAATCTCATAAAACCTAAATGGACGTGATCAGTTTTTGAAACTACCGGAACTTTGGAAGTTTGATATTCAGAGAAGAATTATGGAAAATATTGTAAATTACGACATGCCACTAAAGTATCGAATGCTTCTCTGAATATTGCTATAGACAGCATTTATAAGACATATATGTTACTATCTTGTTACAGTTAGCCACCCATTGGCCAGACGCCGTTCCGACCAAAACTTACAACCCTCATATATAAGCGGTCGTTTTAAAGATATCTGACAAGTATTGTAATGGTCTTGTTTAGACTAAAATATGAGACCAGTCTGCAGAATAGCCTGATTTACATATGGGCTGGGTTTGGGTTGCACTATTCATAGATTTGACCCTCTTACTTCTATTCAAGTTTCGAATGCTTAAATTAGGTGTACCGCAAGTCTCATCTCCTTTACTGTCAATAAAATTTACAAGTGGTTAATTATGTATTTCAAAACGTCCTATATAAATACTCTGTGTGAACAGACCTAACTTCTAGCAACGGTTACCCCGTCCCGTCATCTTCAACTTAATCGCTGGGCAATTGAAGCCAAACTGGAGACGGTGCGTGCTCCTAACGAGGATTACCTTCCCTTGCAGCCTGGATAATAAAGACACCACTGTAAGTTGAAACTATCAAGAAACTTGCATAGAGACTATTTTCTTTCTCTCAAATTAACTTTGCTTTAAGATCATTTTCAAAAGCAACGTATAATATCGAAAATGAACCGTTCAGCTGGTATCATAGTACATATCTCGAATTCTTTGTTAAAATCAATGACTTTATGACGTCATATAAAAAGCTGTTGCGGCATAGGGAGATGGCGCTGTGAGCGTTGAACAATGTGTATTAAATCAGTCAATCAACGAATCACGGTGATTCGCACCATTAAAGTAAATGAAAGTAAAATGTATACATGTTGGTTGAGAAGGGTGATGCAAATTAGTCGCGATATTTGACATAGTATATATAATGTGCTCGATGATGTAAACATCGTCTAGAAGAATAAAGTTAAGAGATATCCGATTTTTTACAAATTTTTTTACAGAGGGACACATTTTATGTCGTATTTCTCCAAGCTGATATCTGCAATTTTTTATGCAAATAAATTCTAAGTAGATCGAGACCAATATCATACAAGCAAACTGTCCAATTTTCATTCCTTACATATATTGTGATACTCATGGTAGGGACGTCCTAAAGTATTTGGCACCCGGGGAGGATCCTTCCTTCGGAATACCATACAAATAATTGTAAAACGTAAACACAGAAAAATATATTGTGATTGCAAGTATATTTTTTTTATACAATTTGTTTTTAAAATGTGACCTGGTATTTCAACTCTCCCGATGACACCCACCCATTCTGGCTGTCACTCGGAGCGGACAGTCCCCCCCCCCATATGCACACACCCCATTACTGACTTGTAGATATTCCGACAGACTAAACCAGACATAGGACGCACGTACTCTCTTTTGTGTAGGCATGCAATTTTCAATACATCAGAGAACCCGACCAGTTGGCAATCGGCCTCGTTTGTTGGCAATAAGAAGACAGTCTAGAGACTGTTCCTACAGTGTGACCCGCTTTCTTGTTATCTGTGTGTATGTTGTTAAAGAAAAAATGGCGCTGTATGCATCTGCCAACGCACAAAAAGAACTCTTCCTGTTTAACATAGTTTAGCGTGTCGTCTGCAGTGAATGAGTCCACCGCCTGTTGAGGCATCGTTCTTGATTTGAGTTGGGCGCACAATAACTCGGCATGCATCTGAGTGTTCGTTTTTCTTTCTGTATATATGTCACGGAAGAAAGATCAGATAAGCTCAGTTTTGATCGCAGTAAATGTGATTTACCGTATACAGTTTTGCATGAATTAAATCTCACCTTTTTACTGCCTTAGACATTCTTAAGAAGACAATCAGTGAGGACACGTCAATGCATCATATTCAATAGAAAATGGACAAGGTGGGGGTAGTATTTGTTTTTATATTAGAAAAACGTTTACAAGTTTGGTATTTCTCGGAATTAATGTTAACTGTTTGCAGATGCACAGAATGTATTCAATTCAGATTGTAATGTAAACTTCGAGTGGTGCATTTTATTGACGCCAGTCAAGGAAAGCCAGGGTAGTGAGCTGTTTAATTTACCTCCGAGTTCATTCAGATTTCCACTCAATGGATGCCTCATTTAGCGTTCCGAAATCTGCCGGCGGAACAAGTAACCACAATTTGCTGTTCTAGTTTTTTTATTTTTTTTATTAACAATATAATTTGAGTCAAATTAAGGACGTAGAAGGACATTGATCATTTGAGTGCTAGCATTCGTTAAATAACCTCCCTCTTGTCTATTCAAGGGCTGACATAAAAACAGGTTTGTCACAATTTTGAGTGCTTCTTTTCACTGATTGTTACTTCTTTAATGTTCTTTTGATCTTTCAATGGATGTTAAACTGCGAGTGTCGAAATAAGCGGGCGTACACCCATTCGGCGTACGTCGGCATGCTTCTGATTACAGACTTGCATGAAGAAAACAAAGGTGGTTAAATCGTGTTCCTGCTTCGCGTGACTTCTCGAGTAGGGGTCAGAGTGCTTTGTTCGCGAGGTACGTATCGAATATCGTACGCGATCTTACAACTGATTTGAGATTGCTATGAAGAATCTTATCTCACATACTAGAGCGCGTTCGGAAGTGCGATTGCGCCATTAGACCCCTGCGTTAAGATCAGAAATATTGTTGTTGACAATAGTGATCATGTTACATGAGCTATGCATGAGGCAAGGAAAGTGGTATAATGTTGCTGTTAAAATACGATATGCCTTACGACATGGATGCAAACAAGGATTTATTTATCATGATGAATAATGAGAAAGAAAATTATTTTCACTCATTTTCTTTACAAATTGAATACTACCTTTGGCAAGAGAGGTTTTACATTGCTCTGTGAGTCAAGTCTGTATGCTTTATATATTCCCTATGTGCGTTGTTTCTGAGAAATTTACCATAATCCAATTATACAGATTTAACACGTACACCTTATGTATGTACAGACATGTAACAAATATAGGACTTGTTTCTTTCCTTATTACAGAGCAATCCTATCGTTTCATTATCGCATTTCAAAGCTAAGGCGACTCCAGATTTTTGTTTATTTTGTGATAGTGCAATTTTATAAAGGGATGGTGCGTTTCGATTGTATAAAACAACTTCTAATTTTCTGGAAACGTTCACTACTCTGACTGGTGTTAACTAAAGCGCCCCTTCATCTTCACTATCTTCCATCTTTGTGTCTGGGCGTTTGTCTCGCACATTTTAGGGCCAGATAGCAACTTTCTGGCCCTAAAATGTTGTTTTATGCAACATAAATCAGTTTGGTATTGCCATAACAACATTAAATATGGCAACGTTGGATTTAAAAAAAAAAAACTTCCATGGTGTTCTTGTTCTTCTTGCATATGGTTGATCTTGGTCTTAACGCCTTTTTAGCACACGATAGCCTGGCTATACATGTACGCCAATATATTAAGTGGAGGAAGGACCTGCAAAACACGGCAAACTACAGGTAACCTTTCTGACATGCCCATACAGTCCGAGCCAAGACTCGAACTCAAGCCGATAAAAGAGATGTTCGATTTGACTCTAAGTGCGTCCACTTTAGACAGCTCGGCTACTAGGGACCCCCTCTTTCCGTACGGCAAAACACGGCAACTATTGTCAATTTATGTAAACATATAAAGATAAACCTTAAAAGTGTTTTTACCATAGCATGTTCTAAGCAAAATATCTCACACTATCAAGCACGTTTTACTCTATTAGAAAATTTTCGGCATATAATATATGGTGCTTTCAGACGGTACACATAGCAATGAAACATTTGTATGTTTTTCCTCATGTTTAGATTTATGTAGTTGCAATTACCTTATGTTTCTTCAGTGTGCCCATGTGCAATTGTAGTCACATGTTTGGAAATGGATTTTGAAATAAATTTTTTGAGGTATATAACGTGAAAATTATGAAACCGTTTTCAAAATAAATCGTTCGAGGTATATAACATGTAAATTATTAAATGGATATTCCAAATAAATCGCTCCATGCATAGAACGTGAAAATTATGAAATGGTTTTTAAAAAAAATCGTTTGAGGTATATAACGTGAAAATTATGAAAAGGGTTTAAAACAAGTGATACAAGATCTACACTTGCAATCCAAAGAATAAAATCTGTAATGAATCTGCTGAAGGAATTCTTGAAAAAAATGTCATATTTGTCAGTTGACATTGATCCGAGATGTTTCATGGTCTTCACTTGAAAGACTGTCGAGGACACTAATCAATACGTCTTATAGGTATAATACTAATAAAATTCCCTTTTGAGCTTATTTCCTTACGTTAGGAAATAATGATTATAAAAATATTCGCGATTAAATAAATGAATACTAGAAATGAATTATACAAATAGTCATGATTCAAAAGGGGAATACCAGAGAAAAATTGACAGTCGACAAAAATGTACCGGGATGTTTTTGCACTTTTATTATTCGAATATTCGAAATTATAAGATGATAAAAATAATTATGTGGACAAAACCAAATTTAAAATTTAAGTATATTTCTGTCTTCACATATGAATGTTTATTATACACCACATTTCTAATGTGAAGAAATGTCTCAGGATGCTGGTTTGATGCCCACGCAGGTCAGACGGGTTCGGCTGCCTCAGTTGGGAAAGGCACTAAGTTTCTATCCCAGCGGCACGATATAGTCAATAATGTGTTTCAAGTATCGTTCAAACCAACATATTAACAAATAAAATAATCTTTGCTTGAAATTTTACTTGATTTCTATTATTTTCTTCTGCACAAAATATGATTTTCTTCAAAACTTACCCGAACCGCTTTCCAAACTTTGTCAATTGTAATAATTTCCTTAATTTGTCACCTTTTATGATATTTTTTTTTTGAATGAATTATTCTTACTTTTCTGTTTGCCGTTTTGCATTGTACTGGGCAAGCTTTCTCTAATTGCGTGAAATTTATTAGCGCATACATGGAAACGTTTAGACAAGGACCGAGGTTACTCGAATACCCACTTGAGAGGTGATGTATCAATGCCGCGGTAATGTTTTCGGTGTATCAGATGGCAGGTGCACATTTTTTACTTGCCCGTATATAACCGTATACCAGGCAACTAAAAGTACTAGGTATCACAGTATTGCATACAATTCTACTCCACATTTATATCTTTCTTGAATTAAGGTCACTTCTGTTTTCAGATCATACTTCACTAATCATGGGATGTGCAGCAATGATTTATGACAGTGTTGCTATCAGACCTTATTTCGAGTGAAAATGAAGTTTCGAGATTATTCTACGAAAGACCAGATGCAGCTATTTTGTTCATTTCATAATAAAGTGTATTAAATACTGTAAATCATAGTTAATTGAGAAATTATTTTAAACAATCATAGACTTTCTGGGTGGATGATAGTAAAACCAGCTTTCAAAATGAATGTAAATTTTATGATTTGTAGATTCCTGAATGATGCTTTCAAAGAAAGAAGGCACAGTTTACAGTGAAAAAAAAACAACAAAAAACAAACAAACAAAAAAACAACAACTTTGTGCAGAATTGAATAGTCTATTACTTAATAGAATTATTTATACTAAACCGGGAAACTAATTTTGTCTGTAAAATAAATGTCTCCTCAGAGATCGAATTGTAATGGTTGTTTACGTTGAACGCAAGAGTCTCGACTGATGTCGGGTACCTGGATCTAGTTTGTGTGCCCCTCCCGCAAATACAACAGGGTGATACAATAGTAGAGAACAAACTGAAGTAGTGCAATTCCAATTCCATTTGCTGTTCCAGCCGTTTTCTTGGAAAAAATGAAGATTTTATTTGATTAAAATTTGAAGAAACACTTTCTGGCTGCAGATATCATTTGACGGTCTTAAAATTTGTGTCTGCAAACAAATACACACTGGCCGAAAGTTTCTCTTAGATTTGAATCTAGTTGAATTGTTTCAATCATTTGTAGGAAATGGGTAGAATTAAATAATTAATATGTTGGCAGATGTCAGTTAAATGCTTAGGGTTGGAATTACCAATGAAAGAAAGATGCTTTTTGTGGGACACTTACATTTTCTTTTTACATACACGAACATCTAGTCAAGATATGCTATTTTATGAGGGTTTAAGGTGTTTACGGTACAGTTTATCTACTTACAACAGCCTTTATGATATTTACGGTACAGTTTATCTACTTACAACAGCCTAATAAACCGTCTTGATAGTTAGCCAAACGTAAACTGGAAAATGTCAGATAAAACATTGCAGTTAAACAAAACATATATGTTCCGGACGCTCTCTGTCAAAGGTGATTTCATTAATGATCTAACATGTAATGCTGAACATTTGCAGTGTACTTTTGTCGCCACTTATATGGATACTGAACTAGATCTGTGCTTGCAAGCCACATACATGATTGTTGAACTAGATCTGTGCTTGCAAGCCACATACATGATTGTTGAACTAGATATGTGCTTGCAAGCCACCTACATGATTGTTGAACTAGATTTGTGCTTGCCAGCCGCATACATGATTGTTGAACTAGATCTGTGCTTGCAAGCCACATACATGATTGTTGAACTAGATTTGTGCTTGCCAGCCGCATACATGATTGTTGAACTAGATCTGTGCTTGCAAGCCACATACATGATTGTTGAACTAGATTTGTGCTTGCAAGCCACATACATGATTGTTGAACTAGATTTGTGCTTGCCAGCCGCATACATGATTTTTGGACTAGATCTGTGCTTGCAAGCCACATACATAATTGTTGAACTAGATTTGTGTTAGACACTTCAATGGACATTAAATTAGATTTGTTAGGGAGACACTTACACAGATCCTGAACTAGATTTTTGTTTGTAAGACATTTTGATGAATGTTGAACTAGATTTGTGTTTTCAAGACGCATGAATACTGAATTAA
Organism: Potamilus streckersoni; assembly: GCA_016746295.1. NCBI lineage: Eukaryota > Metazoa > Mollusca > Bivalvia > Unionida > Unionidae > Potamilus > Potamilus streckersoni. The sequence continues at coordinate 746,318 of JAEAOA010000520.1, read as the reverse complement.
ATTTGTATTTTTAAGAGAAAAGAAAATAGACTAGATGTATGTTTGTAGCACATTTACGTTGATACTGAACTAGATTTGAGTTTGTAACATACATGACATCTTCGCTAGCCAAAGATCAGATACTGTCTACACCTTGGCGGATTGAACGGATATATTGGCGACCTCTATTGGATTTCATGAGTTGCCTCCTTTAGTATCTAATAACAACTAACCAATAGGGTGGTGCATTGTACATAGACCGAAAATGGTGTGGACAATTGACCTAAAAAGTATACTTTGGAGGTTTAACATCAAAAGTATTAATATGTGCCAGAGGGAAGTATCTACAGATATATTTGAGTGAAATGGATTTGTGCAAGCAAAGAGCGGCACTGAAAAATTGCTTATTTATCAGTCCATACTAAACAAGATGTTAAATAGACAGATGGATACTGAACTAGATTATTGTTAGTTAGGTACTTACATGGATGCTGAACTAGATTATTATTATTAACTAGATGCTTAGATGGATACTGAACTAGATTATTGTTAACTAGACGCTTACATTGACATTCAACTAGATTTGTATTTGATTATTTCATGGATACTGAACTAGATTATTGTTAGTTAGACACATGGATACTGAACTAAATTATTGTTAGACACATTGATACTGAACTAAATTATTGTTAGCTAGATACTTACATGGATACTGAACTAGATTATTGTTAACTAGACGCTTACATCGACATTGAACTAGATTTGTATTTGATAATTACATGGATACTGAACTAGATTATTGTTAGTTAGACATATGGATATTGAACTGGAGTATTATTAATTACACTTAAATGAATCCTGAACTACATTATTGTTAGCTAGAAACTTACATGGATAATGAACTAGATTGTTGTTAACTAGACGCTTACATCGACATTGAACTAGATTTGTATTTGACAATTACATGGATACTGAACTAGATTATTGTTAGTTACACTTTCATGGATACTGAACTATATTATTGTTATCTAGATACTTACATGGATACTGAACTATATTATTGTTATCTAAATACTTACATGGATACTGAGCTAGATTATTGTTTTCTAGATACTTACATGGATACTGAACTATATTATTTTTATCTAGATACTTACATGGATACTGAACTAGATTATTGTTATCTATATACTTACATGGATACTGAACTAGATTATTGTTGTCTAGATACTTACAAGGATCCTGAACTAGATTATTGTTTTCTAGATACTTACATGGATACTGAACTAGATTATTGTTATCTAGATACTTACAAGGATTCTGAACTAGATTATTGTTATCTAGATACTTACATGGATACTGAACTAGATTATTGTTATCTATATACTTACATGGATACTGAACTTGATTATTGTTGTCTAGATACTTACAAGGATCCTGAACTAGATTATTGTTATCTAGATACTTACATTGATACTGAACTTGATTATTGTTAACTAGACGCCCACTTGGACATAGTGAAAGGCAGTTCAATCTTTTATCAATATTTATATGTCATTATTTAATAAATACATTCCGGAAAATGTTTTGTTTGTCTTTTTGCCTATGACAAGTGAAATACATTTCGTTAAAATAACTTGGGTAATACAACCGAAAGTTTTGAGATGGATATTACGTAGACAACTAGAAGCACAAAATTGTTAAGGATTCATGAAAACCCGGGACTACTTTCTATCCCCAGTGAAAAACTGGTCTTTTGTTCTACAGACCAAATAATTATGTTGTGTCATTCCATCAATAATACTTCCGGAAACTGTCGTCCGAGACCGGGTAAATTAACATGCACGTCTTTGGTTTCAGTAACCTGCTGTAACTGTCAGGGCTGGTTCAGGTGAAGTCATTAGGGGTGGGTACTTCCAACATTTCAAAAGGGTTATTGTTTTCCTCGAAAGAGAACCAAAGCAAAAGTTATATGTGTCCATTTACTAAGAGCATGCATACTACCCAATAAATGTGCACAAGAATAAACTGATGACAAGTGACTGCACATTTGTTTCTGCTTCCTGAAAGTGGTGTATGTGTGTGTGTGCTCCAAACACACTGACACCCCCCCCAACCCCGTCCAGCTCTGACTGTGACTCGTTTGAGTTGAAATGAAGATATGTACTTTTGCAGCAAGAAAGAATGAGAGCCAAAATTTTAATTAACGAACGACAGCCACACCTTGAGGAAGATTGCTTAAGATAATGTGCAATAGATTACTCCTATTATACCCATATGCATTCTTTGCGGCATACTTGAATTTCATGAAGAGCAGCTTAATCGAAAACACCGTTCGTAATTTACATTCCGTTCCAAACATAGCTCAGATGCGATGTCCACACCCAAAAGTCGATGTCTATATGCACATTTTCAAAATGAAGTCCAACCCTAACCTATCGTTAGAATTGTCAAAATCAAGTCCAACCCAAAGCTATCGTTAGAATTTTCAAAATCAAGTCGAACCCTAAGCTATCCATAATATCTGTATAGAAAACTGAACATTTTTTGTCCAGGACGAGAAGCAAAATGGGACTGGAAAGAGTTTTTATTATCATTTATGTTCAGATCAAAGTAAGATTATATATTTTAGCGTCTAAAGTAGGCATATGATGTTTTATTTATGTTGGTGTAGTAGCTACTGTCTTTTACATGGATATGAAACAACAAGAAAATAAAATTGCAAGCGAGTTATGTTTTCAGTCTCTTTTTAATGCATTTATGGTTTTTATCTTTTTCCTATTTATTCTTGATAATTATGCTGTGTTTTAAAATTTTATTGTATTACTGTGAGAATGGAAACCAAATCGTATTTTAGAGCAATTAAAATGTAAAAGGAAACCAAATTTTATTTTAGAGCAATTAAAATGTAAAAAATTAAATTCCGCAAATATTCTGCATGATATCAAATCTCGCAATGAAATGAATACAAACAAAACGAGAAATAAAACCCAACCCTTTTATAATCACTGGAGTGTAAAATGTAGGCACTAACCTTCATATTACTAAATGCATTCATCAACTCTTAACACTGCACGTACACAAGTATCATATACTGTGATTTGTTGAGTGTAAAAGGGTGAGACACTGGGACCTAATTTCGTCGGATATTACTTCTTCATACTTTGTAACTGCACGTGCGATGGCTATAGGAGAAAATGGAGTTAATGAAATAAACTTGATATTAAGACAACGATGAAATTGATGATCACGCTTTATACCCAATGCATTGAAAATTCCGAGGCATGAAAATTATAAAATCAGGGACTGTTATTACAATTTTCTAAATTATATGTACCAAGGACAAAAATCCCGTATAGTATTAAACTTAGTCTGCCCTATCTAGTGTGACGTCAGTTGCCTCACTAAGAAGAATTGTAGTAGTAGGAGTTGTAGTGGTAGCAGTAGCAGCAGTAGTCGTAGTCTCCCAATACACTTTTAAATGTGTAGTGGTAGAAACACCAGCAGGATGGTCATCTATGTAACACAGCACAATTTACCTTAAATATGCATGCAAGTATTGAACAGGGTTTAGATACGTAAGAAAAGGACCCTATTTTGCATACTGATCATAAATACTAATTCTGAGCCTTAAAATAATTCTTGCAACCAGAAGGTAGTTGTCAAATGTGTGGTCGAGCAACAAAGTTATAGAGGTACCGTCGACAAAGGTGTAGTGGACCTAACCAAGTGTAGTGGGCTTCATTTAAAGCTTTCAGTTGCAATAGTAGTAAGATGTATATATGGTCTTCAAATATTCCTTGTGAAAATGGACAGTCGCTAGCAGGCATATTCTTTTCAATTCCAATTCAAATCTACCGGCCTGATTTTTTTTTCACCTGACCTAAGTTTATATACGTCTCTGGTATCCCATCTTATATTCCAGGTTAATCTATACAACTTAAGCCTACTGCGAAGCCTCGGTAATTGGGATTGCTTCTTTAATCCATTAAGATTCAGGGATACGGTTAACTGTTAAGAGTATTATCAGTAGACAAGATACACATTAAATAAAGAAGTGTCAGTATTCCTATTGATGTAAGGAACGAGTGACTTCATGTTTATTTATAACGGCGACATTCATTTATCATTCACGAATCACCTGAATGTCAATTATCAAACGTCATTAGTAAATTACTTTGGATGTATCGGAGAGAGAGAGAGAGAGAGAGAGAGAGAGAGAGAGAGAGAGAGAGAGAGAGAGAGAGAGAGAGAGAGAGAGAGAGAGAGAGAGAGAGAGAGAGAGAGAGAGAGAGAGAGAGAGAGAGAGAGAGAGAGAGAGAGAGAGAGACAGACAGACAGACAGACAGACAGACAGACAGACTACACAAATAAACGAATGTATATTTTCAGAAATCCTATAAATTATAATTGAAAGCCACAATGTACAATTCAAGTTCAGTCTAACAAACATAAATGACAATTAATTACCTATTGTTCCAAGCTCGATTAGTACCATTGTATGTATGTATGTATGTATGTATGTATGTATGTATGTATGTATGTATGTATGTATGTATGTATGTATGTATGTATGTATGTATGTATGTATGTATGTATGTATGTATGTATGTATGTATGTATGTATGTATGTATGTATGTTGTAAATTGGCATTTTTAAGAGAGAGAGAGAGTACTGATACACAAATAAACGAATGTATATTTTCAGAAATCCTACAAATTATAATTGAAAGCCACAGTGTACAATTCAAGTTCAGTCCAACAAACATAAATGACAACTAATTACCTATTGTTCCAAGCTCGATTAGTACCATTGTATGTATGTATGTATGTATGTATGTATGTATGTATGTATGTATGTATGTATGTATGTATGTATGTATGTATGTATGTATGTATGTATGTATGTATGTATGTATGTATGTATGTATGTATGTATGTATGTATGTATGTATGTATGTATGTATGTATGTATGTATGTATGCATGCATGCATGTATGTATATATATATATGTATATATATATATATATATATATATATATATATATATATATATATATATATATATATATATATATATAATCCATGTCTGTTGTAAATTGGCATTTTTAAGAGAGAGAGAGAGAGAGAGAGAGAGAGAGAGAGAGAGAGAGAGAGAGAGAGAGAGAGAGAGAGAGAGAGAGAGAGAGAGAGAGAGAGAGAGAGAGAATGGTGGGGTGTGATGATACGGACAGGTGTAATCTATTTTAATTACTGAAAAAGAAAAGAACCACCTTTATATCCTATTAATTTAAACAGGGACGAACACATCTGAAATGATATGCAACATTAGTGATAAAGAGCAGAGTAACCGAGCGTTTCCCTTTTATAATTGCTAGGCCATATGTTATATTATGAATGCTACAAATTGGTTAAATTCCGAAGATATCAGCAAACAATTAAATTCGTTAAGTTTACTACATGTCAGGAAGATTGAAGAAAGACACTTCCAAGTAAATGCGTAAATAAACTGACCTAAGCTATAAGAAAGTAATCAGCCCCTAAAGGACCGCATTCCTTTAATTGACTGTATAATCGGATTAAGTTCAATTATTACCTTAATTATATCCGATCTGCCCTTTTGTCCGATCGGTGATAGCCATATGGTCTTCGTCGGCTCCCCGTTTCTAGCTTTGCGCTGACTGGGTGTGGTTACCTTAATGGGAGTAATCACCTTTTTACCGCTCCATTTCTCGCCTTTTAGGTCTGTTCCGGAAGGAAAAAAACGAAAGGGGTTGGTTGTGACGTCATTAAGCAATACCGCGTTAAAGATTCTCTTGGATTATTCAACGCTAATACTGGCCTAATACTGGCAAGGCGACCCGGCATAGATGGGTACAAAATAGTGCCATGTTCCCTAATATTTTGGATCCCACTGATCTCTTGCTTTTATCCAAGAGTATTAGTTCTTGATTATTATTTTTACGGCCATGACGAAATGAAAGTGAAGTGATTGCATCTGGAATGTTATTGTAAAATGAAAACAAACTGTAAACTGGCAAACAACTGAGAGCTATATGATGATGGATCAGCAAATAGTAGTGACGGTAAGATCTCAATTTTTATTTTATAGCGAAAATTTAACAATAAAATTCATAAGAACTGCATAATAATTAATTTAGTGCTTTGTTGAACTTAATAGTAACATAAGTCATTAGATTTTCTTATTTTTTTTTATAAAGGGTAACATCTCTTAAATCAAATTTAAAATTATCGGCAGCAATAATTTTTATTTTAGTTCTCAATGTTTTTTATCGAGTCGTAGTACTAAACTCAAAGAATTTTTTAAACGTGCATATAAAGGCTTATGTAAGCTAATACCCCACCCCACCCCCACCCACCCTACAGAAGCTTCAAGGCTGTACCAATACCATTTGTGTTATTAAGGTTCGTTAATTTAATTCTTTCTTTTAAAATACCAATATAATTTATTTGATTATATGTAAACTCCTGGGTCTAATGTAAAATATTCTGACAAATTTTATTCTTTGTTGAAAATTTTCTATAACGAAAATGACCTCTATTTAAAAATAGGATTTTCAGCCCTGATGTGTACTCTGACAGTGTTGACAGATTAACATAGGCAAGACACGATGCGTGGAATGTTAGTTACTACAAACATAAAGACCAACAAACTGGAGAAGTTACACACCATAGTATTGACTCATACTAATAGTTATTTAACGTGTCTTTAACTGTCATTATTACATTTAACAAATGACGATTAGCGCACGCGCCATGCTCCTCGAGTAACTGGAGAACGGTGGGGATAAAAGGGTGTTTCAGTTACACTTTGCAAACAGATTGCAATCACGTAGACAGCAGCAACAAACCGTGTTACATATATTAGTTAGAATATTCATGAAGTTCAGACTCCACTACACCAGCCAAACCGCTGGGTTTGAATTACTAACCTGTGTCTTCACTCTTCTGCTATCTGCAGCTTCCTAGAAATTATTCTGTTTTATGTTCCTTGAGTGATCAGAAACGTTTTTTTTAAAAAAAATAAATTAGTATTTTATTATCGACAATCATCAAAGTGATGCTAAAGCTGCTGCAGTTTGGAGATAATTATAATATGAAAATTATTATTATTATTATTATTATTATTATTATTATTATTATTATTATTATTATTATTATTATTATTATTATTATTATTATTATTAAAAATCAAATAGACACTCCTTGTCTGCACATCGCCATTTCCCAGTCTGTAGGTTTTTTTTAGACATTTAAATAAAATTACTATCTTGATGACTATATGGTCCCGAAGTTTTTGTGTCAAGTAATTTCTTCAACTGCTCATTCATAAAATTGTGCCTTAAATAGCGGCTTAGATTTAAGAGACTGATACGAAATAACTCTGTCGTTGTATTATAGTATCCTATAGTATAACCGTATCGACAGCGTATTTGAGGATTGTTTAGTCCCTGTGTCGCCATCATAGCGGAAGTTTGGTTATGTCGCTGCACACGATTTATTCGCCTTTTTGGTGACAAGTTTCAGCCATGCGTGTTAATTTATCGTGGGTGGGCAGTGGCCACTTCGCCACAAGTTATGAGTAATCAAATTTATCAATAGGTGTATACTGAAAACTCAAATTCCCGATGACACCCGGAGATAGTCACTGTTTGAATGTGGTACAGGTACTCAGTCGTGAATCAGTCTTTAGATTCTTTTGGTTTTTACCTTAGATGACGAAGGGATTTCGTTGAATGGATTCATATATCAAGATGAATACGTTGTTACCACGAAAGGATTTATATCATCTTGAACATATTTACGGCACCAATATTCAGTTTGCGGTATGGTACCTTGACAGGAAAGATACTAGAATGTCCAGGTTTTACATTTGAGTTCATATAAATTATTTGTCTGATCCGCTTCATGTTTTAGCCGTGATAAGCACTTGTCTTTCTAAGCATTGCCTATCACAAAATACATGTTTTAAATTCACATCCACTATGCTTTTTAAAGAGGCATTTAATTTTAAATGTATTTTTCTTCTCAAAGGAAATCGTATATTCATAAATATTTTGGCATTTTGGGGTATCATTATATTGGTTCACCATGTTACCAGCTATAGTGCTTTTAATATAGTGTTTGTACATATGTACATGGTGTTTTTTATATAATATATAAATATTTCAAACGATATTCCAGAGTGATATTGGTGAAGGAATGTAGGCAGAAAATACACACACACACACACACACACACACACACACACACACACACACACACACACACACACACACAATCACTCTGAAACGAAGCAAATCAATAACTATAATTACTGCATTATTAAACTAACAGTTTTGTTTCTGTTTCCAGGCAACATCAACATGATTTGGGGCCACATTGCAGCAGGACTGGTTTTCGTGCTAAGTGTGCTAGTCTCCGGAACTTTCCCAACAAGCCCCGTCCAAACACCGTCTACAATCGGAGAAAAAGAGCGTCAAGACGCTATCAAAGTATTTGAGTCCAGTTTACTTAAGTTATTCCGACTGAAAGAGAGACCAAAACCCAGAGGACAGAAACAAGTTCCACAATACATGATAGATCTGTATAAAAGTGTTTCTTCAGGCGAACTGGAAGAAATAAGAGGATATTTTAAAAAAGCAGCAATATACACGGCTAATGTAGTGCGCAGTTTCCGGCACGAAGGTAAATATGATGCTATTAGTTTCTACTGATAACTGGACATAGTAGAAGTAGTGAGATGGTAAGTAAGTTAGTTTGATAAATATGATGTACAACTTGCATTTCTTCCTTAGCATTTGATCAACATACATGCACACATTATTTGGTCTTTCCGTACACAGTCGAAATATGTACAAATATAAAAAGAAATTGCAAAGCTGATCAGATGCATATTCTTTATAATCTTTCTTCTTAGCTATTGCATGAGAATTGTTTATGAAGACATTTATTATTATTTCTTCCTTATTTACGCATTTTTTTCTTTCTTATACGTGAACATGTTCGTTAGAATTTGTGAAATACTTTAATTTTGTGAAGAGAAATTTATTTGGTGTTAGGTCAACTGTTACTTGATCGTACATATACAAACAATTACAAATTCCATTATGACGATACATACATGATCCATATATTATTAAACTATACGTAATTCGTATAAATAATGACAGTGGAAATGTACAATAATGTCAACAAAAAAGTATCATTTTGACAGTTATAAAAATAGGCATATACACACAACCCAAGTTTTTAATGATTTGTATTATGACATGGGCATTTTTGCATATGCAAGAGATAGAAAGATGATGATGCTATACATGGAATGCTTTGCAAACAGAAGATTGGCTGTTGAGTATTCTGCATTGGAAGATTTTTGAAATGATATACTCCGTGCAGGCAAACATAACTTAATCGTTTGTGTAAGTTTTCTTCTCTTACATTCACTGTAGCGGAAAAAGAACGTATCCAAACAATAGTATAAGAATATTTGTTGAACATTTTTTAAAGAATAGACCATTAGCATCACGTGTAAAAGTGACTAAAAGGCAATAGGTTTACAACTCTGGATTTTAATTTGAATTAAAACTATATTCAAACTATGAAATAATTTTTATTTTTAATGTTTTATGTAAATGGTACGAGTAGGCTTGACATCAAAAATACTGCTTCCCGTTAATTTCAAGATGGAAAGAACTATAAAAGCCCAACTTGACCGATTTTTTTTTTCCTTTACAGTAGTAAATCACGTTGATTGATTATCGCCTTTATTTTCCATATTTTAATAATAACTGACGTTTTGCACGACTTAATGTGTAATGTTTTACTTAAGAATATATAAACCCCCACATATTAGGATCCAAAAATGTCAATGGATTCATATTCTATATGGAATACATACAGACATTATTTCTTAAATATGTATTAATGCGACAAAATGGCGCAAACTTTTGATATTGATTTTTAATGCTATGTCACAAGTTGCTTGTACAGAAGGAAGACTCGAAACGAATATATACAACTTGCTACCACGTTGATTATACGCAGAGTTAGCGTCGCCAAAATCATTCAAATCGATCGATTATTTTGAATGGTGATTTATTTCTATTTAAGTCACGCGTTTGGCGCAGAAAAATTCTAAGTTTGTTTTGACATAAGTTGAATAATAATTCAACAGTGCAGTCTTTGCCAACTGCTATATAACGTTGTTTTGAGGTTGAAATGCTGAAAAAGGGGCACCATTTTTAAAGAATTGATTTTGCGTTGTTATTTAGGGAAGAATAATAATCAAGAAAATGGGGGATCTGATTTTTTTTTTTAAAAAAAATAGTTTGAGGCAGCTAACGATGCATGAAAAAAGTTTTGGAAGGAAACATTTAACAGTGCATCCACATTTATATTAATGCGTGCAATCAAACACGTCATTGTTTTCTTGTGTTGGGGTGGAAGATGTAGATGGTTTTAGTACGGACAAAATTGGCAACTACATGAGAAATTATAAACAGTAGCTTGAATTGTGATTTGTGTTTATATCCAGCATAGTATTGGTAATTGTCAGCGTAAGTTGTAAAGAAATAATAATAAAAATTCTTTCCCTTGTTTAATTTTCATTATAAATACCCTTCGCACCTAAGATCGCTTTTGTTTGCAGTTTCAAAGTACAAACTACTGATAAATGAATCGGTATTTCCTTAATAATTAAATCATCTATATGTATATATTAATCTTGAACATCAAGTTGGCTTATGAAATCAGATTACGCCCCTTTAAGTCAAAATGCCAAAACAAAGTTAATAACATCGACTCAACATTATGCCATAGCACTGTACAAATTGTTGAAAATGCCAAATAGTGGAAATCAAGCTATGACTAAACATTTTAACAGATATTACATTGTTACATCTCTCTCTCTCTCTCTCTCTCTCTCTCTCTCTCTCTCTCTCTCTCTCTCTCTCTCTCTCTCTCTCTCTCTCTCTCTCTCTCTCTCTCATCCTGAAAGAATGAGGTAATAAACCTAATCCTCGTTATCAGGTAACTAAAGAATATTTTATATTAATTGGGAACAAAAGCTGCAGCAAATTATGGGTAGACGGAATAAATATCTAGGAGTACTGATAAAATGCTAATATTTTGAGGAACCTCTGGACTTGATAAGCTTCGAAACCTATCCGTTAATAGACCTGTTGAATAATTATCGGGTGATCACACGATATGGTGAGCACATGATTGAATTATCTTTTAATCAGTACTGGTAGTTAAAAGGATACTGAGCGGATCAGAATAACTAATCTTGGTTACTATTTAGGCGGGGTCAGTATATTTTGAATTTGCAGAGTAGACAAAGCATAACCCCCAGGCTATACCCAACAGTGCCATTCAGGAACAGACGGGACCCCGACGCACCGTCTGGCTAGGGTACTCTTGAATACTAGGCATTATTAGCGTTTATTATGTAAAAGCCAGTGGCGTAGCAACACCCCAAACAAAACAAGCAATGGAAGGGGGTGGTGGGGACCAGTGGGAGCCTCAAATTCTTATCAAACATCGGAAAGGGGTCCAGAATTCAGTTTTCTCATGAGGGTTAGGAACATAAATTTTGTTACACCACTGTACTAAACCATTTGCTTTAAACAATAGGTTACGGAAAATATTCTTGCTAGATTTAGAATGGAAAAATCAGCCCATGGCCAACCGTGCATCATTTTGTTATTAGATTTTACATATAAGAATGAAAGGCTCAAATTACCGACCATATCTGAAATATGAGTGACTTTACCCCACCCTACCCCGCCCCACCCACGCAGTCAAACATTTTGAGACAAGAATATATCCTGAATGGGAACTCTGATATGCTTTTCCCCATCATTGAATTTGGAATCGCTGCTGTCCAAATCATTCAGTTTATATTACATACAAAATATTTGCAGAAATAATTTGTTAATGATTGAAAAGTAATGTTTGGATTGGGACATTACCTTCAACGTACAGTTTAAGAAGATACTTATCTATATTGTGATCCAGAACATGCGTGTTAACAATATCAGTTCCTCAATATGAGGAAATAGATCTGCACTTGTAGTAAGCCAGTGAGGGAGAAAACCAATCGACGAGTTGTGCATTTTGACAATACTTCACAACAGCTAGGTAAGCATATTGAAAAAGGAAACTATTTTCTTTTAAGTGTGGGATATCTACTACTACTACTACTACTACTACTACTACTACTACTACTACTACTACTACTCATTTTATGCGTCATTGAGTCTTCTTCTTCTTCTTCTTCTTCTTCTTCTTCTTCTTCTTCTTCTTCTTCTTCTTCTTCTTCTTATTATTATTATTATTATTATTATTATTATTATTATTATTACTACAGATGCAGTTGATTCCAGTGGTTGTCCAGAGGATAACTGTGTCCGAATATGGTTCAACGTCACCCAGATTCCAGACGACGAAATGTTGACGGCGGCAGAGCTCCGGATTTATGTGGAAAGAAATTTTAGCGCTAGTGGTGACATTACTCGTCCCCTAAAGCATAAAGTGGAAGTGCACGAAATTATGAAACCAGTATTTAAAAACAAAGAATCAGTCATACACCTTATTGACGTGAAAGATATTACCGTGAAAAACTCATCATGGTTTACATTAGATGTCCATCCAGCAGTTTTAAGATGGAAAAGAACTCCAAAATGTAATCATGGTTTAGAAATTCGCATTTTACCATATAATAGTCATCCGTCCAATTCCCCTTTTAAGCATGTTCGTTTACGGCGTGGGACGGCGCTAGAAACGACGCAGTGGCAAGCACAGAGACCTCTTTTAGTAACTTATTCAGATGATGGAAGAGGAAGGACTCGTAGAAATGCAAAACAAAATTCAAGGAAAAATAAAAAGAAGCAAAGTAAGAAAAAGAACCCAAGAAAGCGAAGAAAGGGGCATAAAAACCCTTGCAGACGTCATCCTTTATATGTAGACTTTGGTAAAGTAGGATGGAATGATTGGATAGTGGCCCCAGTGGGGTATGAAGCATATTATTGTGCTGGGGATTGCCCTTTTCCCCTGGCGGATCATCACAATACAACAAATCATGCAATAGTGCAGACGTTAGTTAATTCCGTGGATGCAAGGGCGGCACCCAAAGCTTGTTGCGTTCCAACAGACCTCAGTCAGATATCCATATTGTATTTAGACGAATATGGGGAAACTGTGTTACAACAATATGACCAAATGGTTGTTGAAGGGTGTGGTTGTCGGTGACATCACGTGTATCCGAGAGTCGTTATTTTATTGCAGGTTAATTCCCTCCCAGGGAAGGTACGCAATCATGTGATATCACGATAGTCTCGTGCAACGCATCGCTGCACGCACCAAGGCCTTAAACGTCTGTTGCAAGCAAGCAGTACATTGCATTATCTTCAACTTCTGACGTTGAGATTAGGTTTGCGAAATTATTTGAGAAGTGGTGAGTTGAAAAAGGCACGATGTCCCAAAACGTGATGCTGTACAACATACCAAACTGAGAACCTAAGTTCATTAATTGTGCGAACACATTGAACTTAAGGACTGCAGCTCATGCACCACTTTCTGTAACGTAGTTTATGACGTAAATTGAAAAAAAAAATAACCATGAGTTTCCGTAATTCATGGTTAACTCATCTTCATCGGATAATCATGTTACAACCTCTTTTTATTTGTATCTTCAGCTACCTACATTCTTTTAGTACAAAATTAATTCGAAGTTGGCAACGGTTTCGTATTTAGTACAAGGTCATTGGAATGTTAAAAATGTAGTATATTAGCATCGTTCTGGAATTCTTACTCACGAACAAGTGCGCTTGTGTGATATTTCGGGAATCAAATAAAGACTAGGCAAGAAAACGTGCAAGACTGTCTCCTACCCGCATGAACCAGTACTGTAGTTTATATTAGACAAATGAGTGCTTAACTAACATCTGTGATTTCTTGAAAGATTTAACTGTACAAATGAGAAGTTCTATATACAATCGTTGTTGTACATACAAAAGTGTAAATTTATGGAGTCGTGCAAATTATTTATAAAAATTGTAAATTATATTTAGAGATGATATTGTACATATTCATCATCTATCTATCATGGAGGTGTAATGAGTTTTAAAGGGGAGCGTATAGCTGATACCTTACGCTGAACGATGTACAGTTAATTCAACGTTTCTGTACAATGCATCACAGTACAATTTCAACCAACCGATGTTTGTTGCATGCTAGCCGCTGTTAGTATTTTTGCTTTTGGTTAAGCACATTTACTTTGTTTTAAATTTTAAAAAAAAAAAAGGATTTTGTCCGTGCTTATAAAGGTCGAGACTGTAACCTACCGTAAATTTATTGTCACAAGCTAAAAATTTAACAACTGCTAAAGGCCTATAAATAGAAAACCATTCTTAAAATACAAAAATATCAATCGAATTAGTATATACATATAAACTCTGGCAATTAAAATAACCAGAATTTTCATGATTTAGGCTGACAATATTCTAAGTTTATTCATATTTGTTAGCGGCAAAATGTTTGACTTTTGTGGCTATAGTTGAAATCGTATGCAACAAAAGATTTCATTTGGACTACTTGAGCTATATTTCGAGACAAAAATATGCCTCGGATGTATGCTGGTTCAGTAATTTATATAAAAATCTTACATGTTGCTGTACAGATAATATATACTTCTGAGAAACTGATAGGTGTTAGGTGAAGTTGTCCGTAATTGCAACATGCACAGTGGAGATAGTGTTAGCATATCTATGTTACTTTCAAACTTTCTTTGAATATTGTACTTGTGGAAACTGTACATGAACTAAACATACAGATAATCAAAACGGCTGCTCCTATTTGCTCAAAAATTAGCCTGAATTAGTATAAAGTACATTATATTTAACAGTTATTAAAATATGGATTCCCAATTTTACCTGGTAGACAATACCAACTTCTGAAATTAAAATGAAAGAATTTTAAATTATATGACAAGTAAAACAGATTTTTGGTCCCTTTTTTAAAATTTACTTTCAAAGTCCAGGAAATGAAAATGACCATGCGGAGCTAGCATTTTTTTTTTCGATGCATAATTGAACTAAGGTCAAGATGTATACTCTATAATCCAATCTACATCCATCAGTCATATACCAAAATAATCAGAATTAAAAAATCTTTTCATAATACCTAAGACATACAAGGTCTTTTCAATAACAAGCTTAACAAATGACGAAATCCTGGAAAGCTTTTATTCTTTAATACTATAACCCCATGCAAAATACAAACGTGCAGCGCTAGCTAGATAAACTGCAAACTATTCGGACCACCTCTTTTTTTTCTACGACTGGCTTCACTGCAAGATTGATATAGAAGTTGCAAATAATACATTTCATGCTTTTGTAACGTTTGTCATTCTTACTGTCGTGAATAGCTGAGTTGGTCCGAATGACACATCATTATATATTCGATATATAATCTGCATGAGTGACCACGAAGTTTCGATTGCAGAAGAATTGTGACAGTGGGATACAAATGCACAGAAACCACATGCTAAAATGGACTTATCTCCTTCTTCTTCTTCTTATTCTTATTCTTATTCTTATTATTATTATTATTATTATTATTATTATTATTATTATTATTATTATTATTATTATTATTATTATTATCATTATCATTATTATTATTATTATTATTATTATTATTATTATTATTATTATCATTATTATTATTATTATTATTATTATTATTATTATTATTATTATTATTATTATTATTATTATTATTCAAAGTTACTTACAAAAATTGCAACCGAAAAGCTTCAATCCAAAAATGATACGAGCAAAATTAGTTAATGCTGTACATATCATTTTCTGTTTTCAAAAGGAATTGATCGGCACATAAACTAATGCGAATTTAACATTATTTGTATCTTTTATTTTTTCACTTTGTCCTGTCATTTTTTTTCTTTCTTTCTTTCTTGATTCATTTCTTTCTTTCTTTCTTTTCTTCATTCATTTCTTTCTTTCTTTCTTTCTTTCTTTCTTTCTTTCTTTCTTTCTTTCTTTCTTTCTTTCTTTCTTTCTTTCTTTCTTTCTTTCTTTCTTTCTTCAGATGGCTGGTTTGGTTAACTTAAATTTCTTCTTCTTCAAACACTGATAAAAAAAATACTTGTACATTCAATGCATAATATATGCTTCTCCACAACTTCCAGAACATATCGAACATAAAACTTTGATTATACATTGTCATTTTACTGTTGGAGAAAACTTGGTGAAGAAAATAAAACCTGCATTCATATTGTCAATAATATATGCAATATCAGACTAAAATTGTACGAAATGACATTTAATATGTGACAATTTATAATAACTTAATTTTACAAGTTTGTCTGTGTTTTTCTTCTTAAATTTTTTGTCCAAAGAATTAACGGAAACGAATCTAACCAGACCGTCATGTTTGCACGATTTGGTCCATGGGTGAATATGGATTATAATAGCCGTTTCCAAGACAAACTTCAAGCGTGAGTCATACATTGCTCCATTTCATACTAAACTATCACTGGACACAGGTCTACCATAGTACCGGTGTAAGACAATGAAATTATTAAACACAGATAAAATTATAAAAAAAAAAACAAAACTTTGTGTGATTGCAGAAATGTGCTAAGAAATAAACATCTGTAGCACAAATGAAAAATGTTACCCTGAAGTCCTTTAATTTACAAAGAATCCTTCATAGGTCACAATTCTAGGACAGGTCGTAAATCACTTATGTAAACTCTACATACCGTTGTGATCATAATAACACACACCTCTGTGTTAAGTTTACCCAGACACTAATATCTTTTTCATCGATTCATGTTTTTATCGTATTTAAAATTATAAAGGAATTTCAGCACTTATATCCCAGATGTTTTAAAAAATTGTACAGTGCATTATCACAACATCAACGTAGAGCTATGTAATCTAAATTTCATCCAAAATTTAATCTATTCTTTGCATCTGCATTTTTCCTTACGTGTCCGTATTTCAACATGAAATAGAAAACAATCTCTACATAACGTTACACATATGTAACAACATCAATACATACAAATCTGGAATCGTAAATTCCTCATAATTTTTCCAGATTGTAAATAGCTTCATGTACGAGTTATCGTATATATTTGAATATCAAAGCTGTCTTTATTGTATACATTACAATGATAGTAGAGACATGTAATCACATGGTATGCTTAGAAACTCGAAGGCGGAATACGGTGAATTTGACATTGACACAATTACCAACGGAAAGGTCGCAGTATATAATGTCAACCCGCATCTTCGCCATTCGCAAACTAGTAGTGTTATTTAGGAAAATACTTTTAGTATCTAATGGTACAGCAATGGTTTTGAGTACCGTTATCAGGAGTCTAACAACCATCCCACTCCACATTGAGGCAACATGGGTGATGTTTGAGGTTTTTGCGGTAATCTATGTTCTTCAAGTGGGAGCTGCCAAATGTGCATGTGAAGAACCGAGATATCTTGATTAAAGCGGTAGGGTATTGATGTCCTTAATTTGATGTATTTTATTTCTTTATTACCTGCTGAATATATTATTACGTGGGTAATGAGGTCAATTTGTTGTATTTTTTTTACTTTTATTATTATTACATCCTGAACATAGTTCCATACATATTTGACAAACGTCATTGCTTAATTTTCTTTGTAATAAGAAAACACAAGAAAATTAATAATAAAATAATTCACCAGTCATGTTTCCAGCCAAGTTCACTGTGAAGCCTCAATCTATTCAGTTCATTAGATATGCATTGTTTCTAATCATAATACACACTAATTATGCGCAGTAAAATGCAGTGTTGACAGGTTATTAATTGCCATTTCTTTTGTCATTTATTTATTAATGACAATAACATCAATTGATATCAGAAACTGGCAAGTTCTGCACCCATTTTAAAACATAACATATCATACTACTGATATACAGATTTCGCCTTGAATTAATAAAATTGTAATGACATGATTGATAATTCAAGTGAAACTTCGAAATGAAATATCCCAGAACGTGAGGATGATAACTGCGTGAAATGTTAAGCACCAGCTATTTTTTTTTATTCGTAACAATATTTATGACCAGTTTAAAACCTCTGGCTCAGATGGAACTATCCAAGCAAAAATGATATAACTTATTTACCAAGATCGTCTTTATCACCTCTATAGTTCCATGGGATTTTATTAAAGGGTTGTCCATTTTAAACTGTTTTAAAACATGGGTATCACTTCTGCATTTATCTGTGAACAATGGAAGCTTGTTATCTTATGGTTTTCTTGTGCGAGGTTTTCCAGTGAAAGATGTAATATTGGTATATGAAAAACCAAAATATGTTGATTGAAATGGCAGAGTAATGATGTCTGTAATTTATAATATCTGAAATGCTTTTTATTGTCTAATATGTCCGTATAACGCGCTGTTCGACAGATTCCGTAAATTTGGAATCCTAACTTTTCTCTGTAATGATATTAAAGAGCCAACTAAATGTAAAGCAACTGACATAGCTCGTGGCCTAGTGGTTAGAGCGTCCGCCTCAGATGCGGAAGGTCGCGGGTTCAAACTCTGGCCGAGTCATACCAAAGACTTATAAAAATGGTACTAACAGCTGCTTCACTTGGCGTTCAACATCAAGAGATTAGTGATTGCATTGGTCGGCCTGGTGTCAGGATAATATTAATGGGTGGGACAAGATGCTGCGTTTCTGCGGCATGATGCCCCAGTGCTAGACATCACTATAAACTGTCATACTGCAGACATCGAAGTGATGTGACTGAAAAATTGTTAAAGCTACGTTAAAAATCCAAAACACACATGTGCACACGCGTGCGCTTCCATTGAAGGTAAACTTCATGCAATGTTTCCCATCTGGTACTATAAATTTAAATTATAACCGAAAATTAGATTTGAGAAAGTGTCCATCAAAGTAATTGCACTCTGGATAACTATAAGACGACGAAATAACCATGACTAACTAAATGTTGTGTTAAGTGAAGCAGATGCAGTTGATTCATTTTCTTGTATATTCACTGATGACAAAAATACGTTTGCAAACATTTGTTAGTTCTGTTCTCGCTTCAAATCAAAAGATAGATTTCAGATTTCTGCTAACAGAAAAATCTCAACTGGCCTTGGATTGGTAGACAATCTCATCTGGTTCTGATACAAATCTCATCTGGCTCTGATACAACTTTAAGAATATGACAGAATCTCCAATCGCCTAGTGGTTAGAACGTCCGCCTCGGATGCGGGAGGTCGTGGGTTCGATCCTCGTTTGAGTCATAACAAAGACTTACAAAAATGGTACTAACAGCTGTCTCGCTTGGCACTCAGCCTTAAGAGGTAGTTTTAGGGTAAGCTTGATGTCAGGGATAATGTGACTGGGTGGGACAATATGCTACATATCTGCGGCTAGACATCACTAAAACTGCCACACTGCATAGATCGTAGAGATATGATTGAAAAATTGTTAAAGCTACGTTAAAAGTCATAATCACATTACAGAATTTATTAAAAATGTCGAATTTTTATTATTTAAAAGAACTTTTGAAGAAAATAACATTAAAACATCAAAACCAGACAATTTGTTTTGTTCTTTACAATATTTATAATTTGAGAGCAGTGTAGCTATAATTTCAAAGTAATCAGGTTAAAGTAATCTTCTCCGTTATGCACTTGAAGGTGATACAAAATTCAGATGTGAATAATATCATCATTAATTTGATTACAGTTTTAAGGCTCTGACCAATAAGTACCTTGTTGTTAGAAGTTGTGAAATCTTTTTGTCAAATGAGAAACAGCTATTTAATGTGTGATATGCCCTCCATTTATTACATGCTGAATATATTTTTTTTGTAACCATCTTCTTGAAATTTAGTTGCCTATCTTGCTCTTTATTGAGAATTATACAAATTAAATAAATGCAAAAACAACTGACCAAGCGCAGTTCAACTCACGTTAATCATAGTGCCTTGCTTCATATTTTGTTACTTTTCGACTAAATGTTTTGTAAGTAAATAAAATATATGGTAAAATTTGTTTTGAACTATACAATTTTGTTTAAAAAATACAAAAAGCACAATGTTATCGACAGGTATAAAAGTGTGGCACATGCCATTGAAATATTTTGTTGGCTTGCGATGGCATTATAATCAATGTCGTACATGAAGCAGAAATGCGTTTTGCAGTAATTTGCAAACACACAGATCTCAATATGGATTGAATTCATTAACTGTTAAACTACGTTGGCAATATCATTTCCCAAGAAGTCTCCAAATTCTGCAGGAAAACATCGTTCAATGATAAGTTCTATACTCTACCACAAATAGACTACTCTATGGAATTTTCATTTACGAATTTGACTCCATTTTAATATTTTGTTTAATATCTATTCATAGATATTATTTTCTTTCATGCCTACTTTCTCGTGAAAGTTTGTGTTAAAACTTGCAGAGAAAATTAGTTTCGTTTCATCTTTTATATCTCCTCGAAACAACGTTCCACTAATGAACTTCGGTGACTTCTGGACGAAATTCTGCAGAAACTTGGTAATCACAAAGCATTTATTGTTGTTAATCTTCCTTTTAAAAAAAGGGGATTTGCTTCATAATTTCGAGATTTAAGGTATAAAAGTATTGAATTTCATGAATGTTCAACACTGCAAATACGTCCTTACAATATCGAAGACAAGCTTCAAACCTTTCACTTCGCTGGAATTACTATGTCTGACGACTGATTTACGCTTAAAGGCAGAGTTGTATAATTATTGGTCTGCAGGGTCGTAGAGAGCAATCGCAGGTACAGGGGTAAGAAACACTCGGGTCTCTCCTAGATCTTGTTCAAATAAAATTTACCTTTAATAGAATAAAAAGTGTTGTTCGGTCCCACTCCCCGGTTGGAAATTTGAGTAAACCTATGACTTCTAGCGGGAATCGCGCCAGGGTTTTGACACCGCTCGGTCAAGCAAAGACCTCTGGCTTGTAACAACATTTTATATGATTTTAAACATGCAAATCATGTGTAAAAGGGAAACATGCAAATCATGTGTAAAAGGGAAACATGAAAATCATGTGCAAAAGAGAAACATGACAATAATGCGTAAAAGGTAAACATGTAAATCATGCGTAAAAGTGAAACATGAAATCATGTGTATAAGAAAAAATTAAAATCACGTGTAACTCACATATATAAGAGAAAAATGGAACTCAAGGAAATCTTATGAAAGCCTTCAAATGATTATGGAGAATAAAAAGAACGAATTGAATTAAAAATGCGATGAAGGAGGGTGGCAAAATATATCATAAAACTGTCAATAAAGAAGGAAAATTTGAGACATTTTTATCAAACTTGTATTGTCCATGCGGTAAAAAGGACAAATCAGTGCTTAGAGTGATAAAGTAATATTGATATAATTAAATATTGTTTAAAAGTTAATGATATAAATAAATATTAAAACTGAAAATTAACCTAGAGCTACACAATGCATGTGAGTATTAGATTTCAATACATTGGGCGCATATAGTAAAATCTTGTTAGAAAATTGTGCATACGTTCACAGAATTCATTATAAAAATATAGTTAATGCATCTAATTTGCTCTAAATATATCAATGTGATTCACTGTTCTGTATTACCACACCTTACAAAAAAAAATTCAAAATAAGAATAAATAAAATAGTGTTAGAAAAATATTAGTTTATTAAACACTTGATGATACTGAATTTAATTTATAAGGATTGACTGTTCATTTTGTTAAAAAAAATCGAACGAAGAATGCTGTTCAAAATTTTTATGATCCGCCTCGCAGATCATAAAGTTTGTGCATTGCATTTTTCAGTTCATAGTTTGTTGAATTAAAACAAATAGTCAATTCTTACTTGGACAGTCTTTTAAGCAATTTTGCTGATATACACTGATTCTGCTATCAAACTTAATCATCCGTCAATAGTAATACAACAATTTTTGTTAAATTAGTAATGTCATCATTAAAGAGTATTTATATTTCCAAATTTCCAATGGATTGTAAATTTCTTTTAAGATCTTTTAAGATAGAGAACAGTAATCACAATTTTTGAAATCAATAATCAACAAAAGCTTTGAGAAACTTTTCATATAACAAAAATGTATTTTCACTTACCCTAACAAAAACGAACTGATAACGTACGATCTAGTTATTTTACGATCTAGTTATTCTTTTTAAACAAATAACTTCTAAATGCTATATATGCATTTTAGCTGCATGCATTTTGCATTTGATATATTTATAATATCTTAAATAATTTTCTTGTTTCCTTTAATTAGCAGGAATCCTCAAAAGTCAAAATATATAATAAAGATGCTACATCAATTTTGTTTTGAGTTCAGAAGGGTACTAGAAAAGTTTTTTTTTTAGTTCAGACTATTCTAGAAAACATGATGGAATTTTCCAACTACAAATGGCTCGAATCTAGTGAATTCCGGATCATTCCCTTTTGTCTGAATAAACAGAGGCTTTTAAAATAAATATTGATTCCTGTTTCATTCTTTTTATATGTCTTTGGAAATCTCTGATCAGAGTTTGCAGTTGCAATGAGATATTTTTGAGAGGAATTATTTATTGAAGAGATTAAAATACAAACATAAACAGAGAAGCGACGGATACAAATTCAGAGATATAAATAAGAGAAGCAGTTATATATATATATATATATATATATATATATATATATATATATATATATATATATATATATATATATATATATATATATATATATATATATATATATATATATATAGAGAGAGAGAGAGAGAGAGAGAGAGAGAGAGAGAGAGAGAGAGAGAGAGAGAGAGAGAGAGAGAGAGAGAGAGAGAGAGAGATAAAAGTAAATGCAATTTAGATTAAAAGAGGTAGGACTAGTAGGTGGAGAACACCCCTAATTTACAATCAAGTTCAGGTTCCGATGTTACCCTATCTATCTATCTATCTATCTATCTATCTATCTATCTATCTATCTATCTATCTATCTATCTATCTATCTATCTATCTATCTATCTATCTATCTATCTATCTATCTATCTATCTATCTATCTATCTATCTATCTATCTATCTATCTATCTATCTATCTATCTATCTATCTACACACACACACATACACACACACATAGTTAGTAACTCCCCTCACTTTTTTTCAACAAAAGAAGCATATCAATATTTTCTTCAATTTGAGGAAATAACTGCAAACTTGAAAGCATTCGACTTTGTTATTACAAAGTGTACTTATTGGCAAAGCCTCTGAAGTCCACACTTTCTTTTTCGGTACAGATAAGTGCTGATTATGATGTAGTTCAGGAATATATCTGGAAGGGCCATGTGTTGGTAGCTAAGGCATATCGACAGTTTTTTAATTGTTGAAAAAAATTATAAATCCTTGTCGTATTTGCAATGAAAAGAACAATTTGATATGTGGTGCTTTAGCTAAGAAGGTAGACCGAGATAATGTTCATCTTAGAAAGCTTGTATTAATTGAATGAAGAGTTTAGGAAGGGTATCCATAGTGATGTCCAAAACCATCTTGATGAACACAAAGAAATAGTTTTTGGAAGATCCTTCTCGGACGGAAGTTGATTATTTTTTTTTTCATTTGTCAAAAAGTCTTCTTAGCAGTTTTTGATTTAAAAAGTCAGTCTCGTTCAAGCATCAACCTAGCACAACTTTTAGAAATCAAACATCTGATGAGACCGATCAGAACTCCTTTTATCTTCCTGTATGCAGTTTTTGTAATAAGAAAGAACACCTCATTTATGATTGCCATAGGTAAAAAAAATACGAAAAATAAAAAAGCGGCATTTACAAATGTTCTTATGTCAAAGAGGTCAAGGCCATGGTCATGTATTGAAGCAATACAATCGTTGTGCCAAACAAACCAAAGTCTGATTTTATTCTGGATTCTTATGAACTATTCATATCAGAGGTTTTGATATCACTTATTGCTGATTCTACTAAGCATATCCCTTATAAAATATTACTGGACACACGAGTTTTTTTTTTTATCAAGTACTTTGTCTTTACTTGAGAAATCTTCTTCTAGTGACAATGCATCCGACTTAGTTTAGGGACCCGTGAACTGTTGGAGCAGAGAATTGTTTATCTATTACGGATATTCGTTTATTACTTGTCAATGACCTAGCTGGAGAAAAGGTAGTGGTCAATCCACTTGCAACTTACTGGCCTTGTTTTGGATAGAAAAAGTGATTCTGTTCAGAACAAAATTCATGATCTATATCCTGCTTGTGTGGTTACCTGAGCCATGGCAAAATGAACTTTTGAGACTGATGTTGGTCGGAAAATTATTCCTTTAGCTGACACATGTATTGACTTTGATGATGTCTCGTTTGCTCTTAGTATTGGTCAATATAAATCCATGAGTGGTCACTGGGTCATCACATTGTCGTTTCGAAGTCATATAGACAGGAAATTCTTAGTATAGCAAATGAAACTCTTTTGGATGGTCATTTAGGAGTCAATAAAAATTAGCACAATATTTTGAATAATTTTTAATGGTTGAAAATTTAAAAGTGATGTTTATAAATACTGTAGTTTTTGTCACGCTTGTCAAATGGTAGAAAAACCCAATCGGAAGATACTTAAGGGTCATGTGCGCCTTATTCCGCATTTAATGAACTATTAAGCAAAATAATGGTAGACTAAGATCAAATCAGGCAACTAATACTTGTTGATTTCGGAGTCAGTTTCTTTTAGGAATACTCAAGGGTCAAATTTTCTGTCTGGAATTGTTCAGCAAGTTAAGCATGAATTAGGCATCCAACAGTTTAATCTTCTGCCTATCACCCTGAAAGTCAAGGGGTTTTATAATGATTTCACAAATTTATGAAGAATTTGATTTGGTCATATTTTGTTTTGATACGGGAAGAAGATTAGATTAGGGTATTCATTTTCTTTTCCTTGCTTTTACGGAATAAGTTTAAGAATCGTTAGCTTCTATTTCATTGGAACAAGTTTTTTTTTATCTTTTACTAATGAACCACCGAAGTTATTAAAAGTAAAATTCATTCAGATGAAGGTTCAGAAATTAGTCTTCTTAACAATGTATCTGATTTTAAATATCCGTTTTCAAAGGCTAGAGCTAATCTTTATCCTACTCAGTCAAAACTGAAGTTATGGCATGAAAGAAAGAGAAAGGAAATGAGTTATCAGCCTGATTGGAAAATTCTGACACTATTGCGTATCCCTCCAGACACTCATCGGGCTAAATAATATGGTCATTATACAATGACAACAAAAGCAAAATGACCTTTTTACATCATTAACACTCTTAGGAAGAGGGAACAGAAACAACTTTGTCATATATGTTAAGAGAGTAGTTTTGTAGAGAGAACCATGTGAATCATTCAATCAGTTTA
Source organism: Potamilus streckersoni (assembly GCA_016746295.1). NCBI lineage: Eukaryota > Metazoa > Mollusca > Bivalvia > Unionida > Unionidae > Potamilus > Potamilus streckersoni. The sequence goes on along the minus strand of JAEAOA010000520.1, from coordinate 720,862 downwards.
GTTGTACTTGTCTCATACAATGAACAAGTAAACGATGGAAAACAAGCTAACTCTAGTTTAACCAATCGTCGTAATTCAGAGATATTAAACAATATGGATCAGAAATTTTCACATCTGCAACCAATGTGAAAGAGTGAACTGAAACAACTATTATGTAAATATGAGCGCTTGTTTCCTGATGTTCCAAAACGGATAAATAAAATCTACCATGACGTTGCAATTATATATGCTACACTTGTGAAATAACATCGTTACAGAATGAATCTTCTCAAATATAAATGTTTGAGAAAGAAGTTCATAGATGTTGATAGAAAATATTATAGAGCTAAGTAAAAGTAACTGGAATTCGCCAGATAATCTTGTGTTTAAACCACATAATACATTCCGTAAGTGTACTGACTATAGAAACGTAAGTGACACCAAGACAGATTTATTTGCAGTGTTAAGAATCATTGACTCAACTGATAAAATTATAAATGCAAGATATATCACCAAGTTTGACCTTAAAAAATAATTCTGGAAATTTTCACTCACGGAAAGAGCAAAATAAATTTAGATATTTGTGATCTCAAATGGAGTTTATCAATATAAAGTGTCGCCGTTTGGTATGTAAAAATGCATCATCAGCAAGCCAGCGTTTAATGAACGTGATAGTATCTGGTCTAGACAACAGTGGCACGTATATCGATGACGTTATAATCTAAAAAAATGCGTGGAAAAATCATCACTCGGTAATCGTTTGGAATTTTTTTTATTGACTCAGTGATGCAAACTCTGACAACTGCCGTCCTTGTGTTATATTGTTTTAGGACACACTGTGTAATATTGTCAAGTTAAAACTGTAAAAGTTAAGGTCAAGTCTATATATCAACTCTAGTGCATGTTAGTAAAATGAAACTGTCACAGTTTTTGGGCATGGCAAGATGTTTTCCGAAAGTTTCCTCCAATCGTTCCGTTATTGCATAACCCTGACCAATTTGCGGAGTAAGTAGAAGTCTGAAAATTGTCAGGAGGTTTTGATAAGTAATAAGCCATACTTAGAGTGCACCGGTTCTTTCGGATCCAGATTTCAGGCAATTATTTAAAATGTCCGTCCATGGAAATGATTTCGTGAATTGGTGGAGTAATGATTCAAGAAGACAAAAATGGTGTGTATCATATAGTGTGAAATTTAAAAAAAAAATTAAAAACTAATCCTGCATCAGATAAATTATTCTACAATTATTGCATTTCAGTTATCACAGCCCTGTTACTTTTACTAAGAAAATGTAAAATAAAAACTCGAGATTGCAGAAATACAACAATGATATTAGCACATGAAATATATATATGTATGTATGTATGTATGTATGTATGTATGTATGTATGTATGTATGTATGTATAGTATGTATGTATGTATGTATGTATGTATGGTAGTATGGTATGTATGTATGGATGTATGTATGTATGTATGTATGTATGTATGTATGTAGTAAGTAGTAGGAAAAGTAAGGAATCCGAGCTCAACAACCCCCTCCCAGACCTCGAACACCAATATCAAAAATACCTAGGTAACGTAATAGAAAACCTATTGCAATCCATTAATGCGTTAAGAATCCGAGCTCAACAAATACAAAATACCTAGTGTAACGTAATTAGACCAAAAACCTATTGCAATCAATAATTGCGCTAAGAATCCGAGCTCAACAACCCCTCTACCCGTGACCTCCAAACAAATACAATAGAAACAACCTTTGCAAAATTGTCATAGTACGTAACCAGGTAAATTTAATTAACGGATCTATTCCAGACTGAAGCAGAATGATGTGTCAGAGTTTCAATTCATTCCAAATCATTATGTATGATTTAGCACGAGCGTGGCGATTGTGACTGATCTTACGCATTAGAGAGATGTCCAGTAAGGTAAGTGGTATTATATCTTAATTGTTATGTTACTCAGTCAGGACTTCTTTTGATAATCTTTCTCATATTTGCTGATTCACTGGAGGGAAGAATATTATCTGTTAACATGCGTTTCAATAATGGACGAAATTCACGTATTAAATCGTCCCATACTATATTTTAGCTTAACTCCTCGTAGGTAAGCAATCTTATTTGTTTGATCAAGTTAGGTTTTTTGTGAAGTTTATAATTGATGTTAAGCAGCGTGCTTTTTTATCGAAATTTAGGTTCAACTTTTTTTACAGCTGCTGTAAAGAAAACCACCAACACCGGATATGATTAACAAAAACGGGTTTATGATATACCACTTGAAATTATGCCAGAACTATCATTAAAAGGGTAGATATGATATTACTCGAAGTATTTTGTTATAATAATTTTGTAACATTTTTTAACGCACCAAAGTTTTTTAATGATAATATTGTAGTATTGGAATTTAGAGCGTCAACAACCTGTCCTGGAATCGATCTTTTGAAAATATGATTGAAATCAACTATACTTTTTTTCATGTTATAATATGGTTTGTTAACATAAAATCTCAGGCTTGATTAAGTAACTAGTTGAGGTGTTTTCAGACTCACAAATTCCAAACAATACCAATTGAGCAGCAGTTAATTTTTTGTCATCTGCTATTAGCAGAAAAAGTTCTTCAACATAAAATTTTTGTTTAACACAAGAACACGGTTCCAGAGATAAAATTATCAGTCGAGTGACGATCGCCATGGAAATAAGATTAACATTATTAAAACTTTGCACTGCTCAAACGGCACAATTAATCCACACACCAGTGACCCTGCAGTAAATGTTATTTGAGAGTGTTATTTTGCCGGCGACCAAGTAGACATTCCAGAACAGCACAGTATAGAACAATATTTTTAATCTGCTTTGTGAGGAATTTTAATCATACATCTGTTTTTAGACTTCACAAACTAGGAATTCCACTAAATAATATCGATTGAGTTTTGTGTATAATATTATCGAGTGTAATATCAACAGATGGCGGACTTCCGAAAAAATTCGTTATTGGTTTTGTTTATGTTTTAACCACCAAAGTTTTTTAAGATAACGTGGTGATTTGTGTATTGTATTAGTGCGTCAAATCAGTTTGAATTTGTGATTTCCATTGTTGATAATCATCAAATATTTCTTTTTATTTGCATCATCTTCTCAGATCTGGTGATTAAGTAACTAGTTGAGTTGCCATTTGTGTTCATTGTTGAGAAATTCCAAACATTATACCCAATATGACGCAGACAGTACTTGATTTTTTGTCATAATCATTAGCATAAAGTTTCTTAGTAGCAGCGTCATTATCACATAGTTCACAGTTCCAGAGAAATGTGATCTTAGCTGGTTCATAGCAATGTGACGCCTTGGTAAATAAATCACTCTGCTTTTCTAACAGGTAATCGTTAACGTTGACCACTATCTGGTACCGATATTTCAGTCAACACGGACAATCTATACACACCAGTGACCTACTGCAGACTGTATTTGAGAGTGTTATTTTGCGGGGCGACAAGTAGACATTCCAGAAGCAACAGTATAGACAATATTTTTAATTTGGTTGTTGAGGAATTTTAATCATATACTCGATTCTACCTCTAAACAATCTAGGAATTCCACTAATAATAATCGTTGGTTTTGTGTTAATTTATCGAGTGGTAACGGGTGGGGGGGGGTGGAGGGGTGGTCACTTCCAAAATTTGGCTGGTTATTTTTTGTTTATGTTCATGCGAAAATTAATAACGTAATGGTGATTTATTAGTAAAATCAGTTTTGAACTTGGTGATTTCATTGTTGATTATCATCAGGCATGGGGATCTTTGTTTAGGCATCAAAATGGAGTTTCTGGTGTTTCTAAGATTATTGATGCGGGCATTATTGTATCATGTTCTTGTGAGAAATGCACGCATATACCGGGGGCGGCCGAACGTTATGCGGGTTGGTTTACTGCATGGTGCAAGGTGAGGTCGTGCGGATACCATATTTGTTTTATGGTAGGGGTAAATTATCCTCAGTGAGTTGGGTTGTACAAGGTATGTGATCAAACGGGGGTGTTGCAACAGAGAATGGGGCCATTCTTGTTCAAGGGGTGGCACCATAAACAAATGTTTAGTAAATAAATCACCATGCTTTTCTAACATAATCGTTAACTGACCTAACCCGAATCTTCTATCTTCCTTGATTGTTAAAAGTAACAATATTATTAGCAACTGCAGTAGATTTCGTACTAGTACATCTGATAGTTGTACATTACTCGTCTTTAATCGTCCTTGTTTGTCCTGGAAAACTACAACTTCATTTGGATCTACACTTGCAACGTTTAACAAATTTTTGATTTCATTTTTGAGCTTATCAAGAGTCGCAATACTTGGATAAGTCACCCTGGTAACCTTCTGTTAATAAATCTACTGCTAATGTTCCAAATTTTGTATATAGCTCATTATACATACCGTTCTACACAAAATTGTTGGTTTAATATAACATAAAATATACGATGGCGAAGATAATAAACTTTGACACACGAGCGATTGGTGAAGCATAAACATAACAATGAACTCCAGACTGTCATTATCTTATTGTTGGGCGAACTGGATCTGGTAAAACAAATTGTTATTAAATCTTTTTACTCAATAATAACTTTAACTATGATAAGGTGTATATTTACACCATCAACCCCCAACAAGACAAATACAAATTAATAAACGAGTATAATGATAAACTTCGTGATGAACTTGGCATTGGTGATGATATATTTTTGATAAAACAACCAGAAGAACTCGTTCCAGTGAATGAACTCGATTCGTCAGAGCATAAGATAATCGTCTTTGATGATATTCCGCTAAACAATGAGGAAATGAACAAGATTAGATCATATTTTTCACTATCACGTAATAAAAGATGCAATTCTGTTTATCTTGCCCAAGGTTTTTATAATGTTGATAGGTTTATTAGGCGAAATACGGGTTGTTTCATATTATTTCCCCGGACTAGATAATGTGGATGTGAGAAATATTGCAAACGAACAATGTGGTGATGTTACAAAAGATAAATTTATCGAATTATATCATCGAGCAACTAAAGATCGATATAGTTTCTTTTATTTGACAAGCTAGCGCGTGATCCAACCAAGATGTTTCGTTGTTGCCTTGAGACGTTTCTATGATATAATTTTGTAAAGCGTATAAAAATAATGGACAAACATCAACAGAAAATCGAATTACTAAAAAAGTTTCTCGAAACTCGTGCGGCTTTTTTAAGAAAAGTGGAAGAAGCTCGACGTGGACAAGTTCAAGCAGAGAAGAAAGAACCAAATTTTTCAAACCTGTTACTGAGGCAATGCTTGGCAAGCAGCCAGAAATACCACCACATTGTCTCCAGAAGAACTAGCAAAAATGAAAGAAAAGGGTTTGTTTGGTTTACTTGGAGAAAGATCGAAAAGAAGAAACTGGTAAAAAATTGTGCAAAGAACTTGTAAGAAACATGCTGATCCTGCTGCACGACAAGCTGATTTGACAGGCTAATGAACAATCCTCTTGAACTTCAACCGCAATAACAAGATTGACAGGTTAATCCAGAATGAGTTAAGAAGTATAATGGAAAAATTGTCAAACAAACTGAGAATTAACTGAGAAACAAAAAAGAGTTACAAGAAAGTATGATAAAAAATGGTACCTCCTTTGGAAATCTATAAAAATTAGACAGAAGACAAGCTAGGTTAAAATAGAATAATGATGAGTATGAAGAGTTTATGGAAAAATAAATATCACTAATATTAATAGTATTCGAGATTGGTCAAAAGAAAAACTATGATAATTTGATAGAAAAATTAGAAAGAATTGTATAAAGATGGCTCTCAGCTGATGATGAAAGAAATTAAAGATCAAAAATTGAAAGAAAATATTCCACATTACTCAATTATAAATTAGAGATGGAATTATTGCTGAATTTTACTAAAAACATCAAACAATATCGAAATAAAGAAGGAGGTTATAGTAAAGTTGGAATTTTAAAAGACTACTAAAAAAATATGAAAAACAAGCGAGATAAAAAGATTACCAGAGAAAAACTGTGTGGGTGGAGTTAAAGTTTTTACATCAAACGCAGACATAGTCGATCGGCTAATGCTGTTGATATCCTCTAAAGAAGCTGGTAATGAAAGTGTAGAGATTGATAACGAAATTATTGATATACTTGATCATCTAAGATCGAGTGGATTACTAACATCATCCGAGTACGAATTTTACACCGCGATCTTATCTAAAATATTAGTATAATGCAAACAACATTATTGCTTGATTCATCACAAATAACAGGAAACAGCGCGAATTTTACAGTAAATTACAACCCACCAATAGAACTAGATCCTGCAAAACAGTATGAGATTGGATTAATTTCTTGTACTTGTTGGAACGCCATGCCGAATATTAAAACTGGGATTAATGATGAAATTTTAATCGTTAATGTTAAACAATCTCCAACATCACAAAAAGAGTTTATTGATATACAATACAAACTACAGATTCCAGAAGGAGCTTATGACATTACTGATCTAAACAGAACAATAAAAGAGCTTCTAACAAAAGCTGTGGGGAATGCTGATAATTTCGAATTAGCGGCGAATTATAACACCTTAAGAGCTAGGATAACAGTGAAAAGAAATATGAAAGTCATCTTTGAAGAAAGAAGTTTTGGAAAGATGTTAGGTTTTACTAGAGTTTTATACTATACCACCGGTGAAGATAAATCTTTGACATTTGATGGAGAACTACCAGTAGATATCACAGAAGTAAATACAATACTCATCAATTGCTCTATCGCATCTGGATCTTATACGTCAAAAGGCAACCGCGGGCAAACGATCTACAGTTTCTCACCAGAAGTCCCACCAGGTTCTCTCATGCAAATCAATCCGCGACAGATTATCTACTATCCAATAACACCTGAGAATCAAATTACAAGCATTACAATGCAACTCACAGACCAATCTGGACGACAAATAGACGTGAACAACGAGATAGTCACGTATTACTTACACCTACGCACTGCCTAGGCATGTGATTTTGTGTACATAATTTTATAAAATGAGACGAAGAAAAGTTTATCGAAGAAAAATCGTAGGTGGATTTTTTGGAAATATATTTACAACAATTGCAGAGAATATTCCAGGAATCGCGCGTAAAGTAGCGCCCATTGCACTTGACGCTGGTAAAGCTTTCGCTACAGGGGCGGCATCTTCAGCAGGCACTGCAGTAGGGCAAAAGATTGCTGATAAGATTAAAGGACCTTCAACAACACCTACGGTGTCTGAAATAAAACGAGTAATATCAGATATTGCGCCAACAGAAGAAACAAAACGAGCTAATTATTGTCGCCGAGTGGTGAAGAAATAGTACGTAAACTTGTAAAGAAAACAAAACCGATGACCCCTGCTGCCTTTTAATTTTGTGTAACGATTATAAAATAAATGTCAGCTAAAAACTATCTCGATCTTGCAGAAGAAATTGATACTGACGATGCTGTAACAGAATTAGAGTATGTCGAGTATCTCGATGAGAACTCGAACGAACCGAATAAAACCGGAGTTAGAACTTTTAACACAAGAGACGAGGACGTGTTTCTACTACCCCATAAGGCAATGTTAGAAGTGCGTGGTCAAATATTAACTGTGATAGGTGGTGATATTGCAGCTGATGTAGAAATCGCTCTCGTCAATAATGGTTGGAGCTTGTTTAAGAGTGCACGATACCAACTGGCCAATCAAACCGTAGAAGATATTTCGATGCACTTACCCATAGCGAGTACAATACTAAACATCGTTTCTTTTAGCGATGACTATTCCAGATCAATAGCCACAAATATGATGTGGTTCAAAGATACTGGACTAGGGACAACTGCGTCGAACGAGTTTATTTTTTTCAAACTGGAGAGCTAGCTGATGCTGATGTTGCAAACAGACTTATTCTAATCCCAGGTGGAGATGATGCAGCTGCACAAGACATACTCGTAATCCAGCATAACCCAGATGCAGCTGGTGGATGGTGTAGCGAATGTTAAATATAAACGCAAGTTAAAAATCTACGTAACGATTAAATTTAACGAGGATTTTACTAAACGAAAAGCATTTGCCGCAGAATCTCGCCAAATAACGATGATGCTTCCGTTAAGTACAATCTTTGGATTTTGCCGTGATTATAACAAAGTGTTTCGAGGAATAAAACATACGCTTATATTAGATCGAGCTGATCAAAACGATTGTATAATACACGCCGGTGGAGTGGCTGAGGGACAGTTTTCTATTACAAGATTAGCACTGTGGATGCCTCGGTTGTCCCTTCATTAGCTAAAATGATGGAGCTCGAATCTTTACTAGCCACCTTTACAAAAAAGATACACTTCCAACAGAACAGGATTTATCAAACAGCCATTCCCAACGCGACTGATTTACATGGCGTGTAACGACCACGCCCAGCGAACAACTACCGCGACACTTGTTCGTCGTATTTCAACGACAAGCACGTCGTAACAATCAGGAAATAAACAACTCCGTATTCGATAACCCAGACGTTAGACGAATATTTGTGAGAGTAAATTCCAAACAGTATCCCGAACGTGCAATCGAATGTAATTTTGCCGTATCACGCCACCAGAAACATCTCTCGGCCGTACATGTATCTTATGGAAGCAATGCAAAAATATCAGAACGCGGACAGTGGATCTCAAATATCAATAGAAGAGTTTCGAACGCTCTATCCCATCTTTTACTTTGACGTATCAAAACATTTGGAGCGTGTTGTGGGATCGACTGCAGATATTGAGGTCACGTGGACACTGGGCGATGTGCCAGGTGAACAGTATAACGTATACGCGCTATTGGTTAGTGATCGATTTCTGACCATCGATTCAATCAAAGGAAGAATGACAGTACAAGTTTAATCTAACAACTTGGATATAACATTATGAAAACCAAATACACAACTCGAGAAATATACCTAACATCTGGTCAAGTTGAAAAATTATCAGCAGCTGTTGCTAAACGCAGCTCTGTTTCTTTGATGATCTCTCCGGAAACTTCAAATAAAATTGCAGTAAAAGTCATGCTAACGCAACAACAAATCAATAAACTCGACAAAGGAAAAACCATTTGTGCTGAAATTATCTGTTTCTCAGGTAACTGCAATGTCAAAAGAAGGTGGATTTTTGGACCAGCGTTATCAATAATAGCTAGCAAAGTTTTACCAGTACTTGGTACACTTGGACTTGCGGCTGCGTCAGGAGCAGTCTCTGGCGCAACGAAGAAAGCAGTCGAAGGTCGTGGTATCAAACAAATCTATCGGCAGTGACATAGTCATTTTATGTAATAGTATAAAATGCCAACGAAAAAGTCGCCGAAAAAAAAAAAACAAAATCATCGAAAAAAAAGAAAACAACAAAACGCAAACAAACAAAACAAGGAGGAATTATTCCTTTCGCTCCACTTTTGGCGGGACTAGCGGGAAGTCTGCTGCCAAACTTACTAGGAATCGGACGCGGATTAACTCTACCAGGGACCAGACGTTATTGAGCAATTTTGACATCATTGAAAAATTGAAGGACGTTGTTGGATTTCGAGGAGTATTTTCCAAGATGAACTCGATGACGTACCAACAGGCGGTTCTTGTGTTGTAAATATTGAAAACTTCAATGATGGCTCTGGCACCCACTGGGTTGCTGTCCACGATAACAATTATTTTGATTCGTTCGGACTTCCTCCAAGCGATCTCATAAAAAAATATATTTTTAAAAAATTTGATAAAATAAATTATTCGTCTAATCAACTACAGCCGATTGGAACATCAGCTTGTGGTTATTATTGTATCATGTTTGTCAGACAAATGCACCAGAGTAAAAGCTCTGGGAGTAGTAAAAACTTTTTAAAGTTTATTTTACAATTTGATGAGCTTCCTTCTCATGCGAATGATAATATTGCAATCAATTTTATCTAAACTCCTTGATATAATAATGTCAACATACTGTCTCAAATGCAAAACTAAAACAGAGAACAAGGATGAGATGACGGAAAAAAAACGAAAAATAATAGAACGATGTTAAAAAGTATTTGTGCAATCTGTGGTAGAAAGAAAAGTATGTTTTTGAAAAAACAAGTAGGATCTAGCGTTGATAGAGTTATCTTGATCGACGATTAATCTTATGAAACAAAATAAAATAAAATGAAATGCAATTGTGATTGTGACAAAGATCTTTGCATAGAACAAGATAAAATCATTACGTACTGTCAACGTTGTAACAACAGAGAAATAATAGGGTTAGGTATAGATATACATAAAATTATTGGAAATTACCAAAACCAAAAGGCGGTTGGACTTTGCCAGGTCATCGTTATACAGGTCCTTACAATCCGCTAGATCAACAACTAGATGAAAACGACAATCCATTGCCAGGACAAGAGCCTTATAATCAAGTGGATGCAATAGCAATGCGTCACGATATCTGTTATCGTGATCATGAAAACTCGAAAGCAGATTGTGATAAAGTAATGTTAGACGAATTACATGATATGGAGCCAACAAATCTACGAGAACGTTTTGATAGAAGATTTGTTCAGGAATGATAGGAGCAAAATATAAACTCGGACTCGGAGAGTCTCGATCGCCTCGCTCGGGGAAAAGAATTATACGATGATCTTGCAGTCGAACTACACAGACCTAAAAAAAAAAGTTTCCGAGACGTAAAGTTGTTGCAAACGCTGTAGATGATATCTGGGCAATAGATTTGGTAGATGTATCCAATCTGGCTCAGTTTAACGTTGGCGCTGATGGCGCTCCAAAGAAGTATTTGTTTAACGTTATAGATGTTTTCAGCAAATACGCTTTTAGTGTGCCAGTTTCAGATAAAACAGGAACGTCAATCACTGATGCGCTAAAACAAATAATAACGAGTACTGAAAGAAAACCAAACAAAATCTGGACTGATCATGGAGCCGAGTTTTTTTAACAAAAAGTTTGAGCAGTTTCTAGAACAAAATAATATTAAAAAATACGTTACAGGAAACGAAGGCAAAAGCGTTGTTGTCGAGAGATTTAATCGCACGCTAAACGAAAATTACATAAACATATGACAGCTAAAAACACCAACAGGTACATCGATGACCTTTCTCAAATCGTAGGCGAATATAATAACACGAAACATCGAACCATCAAAATGTCACCCAATGACGCTATCAAAAATCCAATATTAGCAAACGAAAACATGTACCGCAGACATAAATTTAAGGTCGGTGATAAAGTTAGAATCTCTTTGACTAAAAAGATATTTGAAAAAGGATTTACTCCAAACTGGAGCGAAGAAGTATTTGTTGTTGATAAAGTACTCTTAACAATACCTGTAACGTACGCGTTAAAAGATCTGGCAGGGAACCTATAGTAGGTAGTTTTTACGAACAAGAACTACAAAAAACTGAACAAGATGTTTTCGTTATCGAAAAAGTGATTAGGAAAAAAGGAGATAAAAGTTTAGTCAAATGGCGTGGGTATAGTGATAAATTTAACAGCTGGATTCCAACCTGTCGATTTTATCGACTGTGAAATAATGCTATTATAAATTTCCTCATACTTTCGTTTGATAGATTTGCATTTTACTGGTTTACATAATGATATTAGATATTGTCTGCGATCGTCAGAGATCGTCATAAGATTAAAAATTTTGACAAATATGAAATCGAATTTGATATTTTTCTGTCGGTCTGGAATTTTGATGTTTAAAAAAGGTCTGATTAACTGCAAAAAATACCTGCTGTTCGGTAACGGTAAAATTAAATTTTATAATTTTTTTAGCAATGTGATACTTGACATTATATTTTCCAGTGGTTGGTCTGCTATAATTATATCTGTTAACGACGGTGACTATTTCACCATCATCAGACTCGTTGTTATATAAAATATCATCTTCGTTATAACCAATGGATTTGTCTATCATATCATTAGAGATTGTGGAGACCTTATCGCGATATCTAGCAAGTCGTTTCATCATATCCATATTATAATATACTTTTTATCTAATTTGTTGTTATAAGATGACTGACAAGGTAAAATATCACCAAAAAGTTAATATAATAAACTACCACGAACTGACTGAAGCGGTAAGAAAATGCTTGTCAGGTTATAGTTCATATTCCGTTGACGTTTTTGTAATGCAAGGTGATTCTCATAAAATATTACTAACAGAAGCAGAAAAAAATAAAATTAATGAAAGTGCAGTAACGACGCTAAAATTTGATTGCGATGATATTATAGCATTTGCTCATCATTGTTTGACTAAAACCGAATTACAAAATATTATTAATCATCATATCTAAAAATAATACTAGCATCATATTTGTTTGAAAAAGCTGATTTTGTTGCTCCATCAGCTACAAATTTTACTGCTCTGGGATTTATATTATAATATTTCGCCGCAGCTGTAATTGATTTGAATTTGATCTCCTCATCCGTTTCAAGGTTTAACGAAATAACAGGTTTTATTGGGCATCTAAAATTAATACCACCACCTCGTCCTTTTCTCACATTTTCCTGTTGGGTCACTAGCTCCAGATTTTCCAATCGATTGTCTGTTTTTACATTATTGATATGATTAATAACCAGACCATTGGGTATAGATCCGTTGAACACCTCGTAAACAAACCTATGACCAGTATAACAAACTCGATCTGTCGATGTTCCTCTAACAGTCACACTGATAATATCCCATATTGCTCATATTATTAAGAACTTTTTTAGTTTTTCTGTTTCTAATAATACCGCGATCGTTAGCCTCGTATAAATCAAAGACCGGATGCGGCTGAAACTCGTCTTGTAAGGATAATTTTCAATATTATCATCAGTGACTTTACCGTTATAATGATATACTCGTTTCCCCTCTGGAATGTCATCGCAAAATAACGTGAAAATAAAATCTTTTCTAAACATCGTAATTCTTTCAGTATTATCTCCCTTTACACTAATCGTATAACCCGCTGGCGTTGCTTTACCAACAGATATTCCAGTAATGATATTAATAACCGAACCAAGTGCATTTCCAGCGTACAGATTGTACTTCGGATAAACATGATATACCTCTTGCTCACGTGCGCTTGTCAGATTTACTGTCATTATATTATAGGTGATATTTTTATCTCTAATTGTTGTTTAGCGCATGCGCAGTGAGTAAATTATCAATTAGATATTATTATTATAGTATAATAATGTTGAAATTGCGTGATATAGCCAAGAGAAGTCTTATGGAGAACCTGTTAAAATAGCGACTGCTTTTACAGGTTTTGACAATAGTTATCAGTTTGATTATCAAACGTTTTAGTAAATTTTTCTGAAACAAATCTCTTTCATCTGCTACAGACGACTGTAAAACGTGAGCTTGAAAAACACAAGGGTCTAAGATTGTTAGTGCAATATCACGTTATATTTTCAAAACTACTTGTGACGGAAGAATCTACTAACAAGGAAATTGCAGACCCTTACATCAACGCAAAATCTAGACGTGTTTTACTTGGTAGTGATCTTTTGTCACTATCTAATGAAATACACCAAGAAATTTGGAAAAAAATAGAAGAATTTACCGAATTAGGTTCGGTTGGAAGTTTGAAATGATCAAGGAAATTTTGTTTCACACGATGAAATATGACGCATTACGCGGTAGTTCGTATATCGACCTGCCACCAAAAATAAAAAATAAACAGTGCTGTATAAACATAAAAAACGTCGATAGCAAATGTTTCCAATGGGCTGTTCTTTCCGCGCTATTTCCAGCAGAAAAAAATGCTGATCGTGTTGAGAAGTATATCAGTCACGTGTCAAGATTAAATTGTGCTGGTATTGACTTTCCAGTGGCAGAAAATCAAATACCAAAGTTTGAAAAGCAAAATAATGTTTCGATTAACGTTTTCGGATTAGATGAAAAAGAAAATGTCTATCCGAGGTATATTTCAGAAAAAGCTTCACAATCGACTATCAATTTACTGTTTTATAAAAATCATTACGTTTGGATCAAAAACTTTAACAGACTAGTTGGAAGACAGTATAATAAAAATAACAACAAAAAGTTCTTTTGTTATCGCTGCTTGCACGGTTGTAGAGACAATGAAACATTACAAAAGCATTTGCAGTACTGTAGTGACGTACAAAGAATAACAATGCCATCTAAAAAAGATAGCGTGTTACAGTTTGTCCATCATAATCATAAACTAAAAATTCCTTTCGTCATATACGTCGATTTCGATGCTTACTTCAACCTGTACTTGGCGTAGAAAATGATCCTAACCAATCGAGTACAAGAAAAATTCAAAATCATGTTCCATGTGGAGTAGCGTACAAGGTAGTTTGTTGCGCTGATTCGAGTTATCTAAACCAATCCAACTCTATCGTGGTAAAAATCCAGCTGTTTGGCTTCTCAAGCAGTTGATTAATGAAGTTGATAATATTACTTATCGTTTGAAAAAAGTAACTCCAATGTTAAAATTAACACCTCAACAAGAATCTGATCACGAGCAAGCGAAAATTTGTTATATTTGTGAAAAAGCTTTTGACCCTGACAACAAAAAAGTACGTGACCATTGCCATTTGACCGGACAGTATCGTGGAGCGGCTCATGACCAGTGTAATTTAAAATTTCACGCTCCAGATTTTATTCCAGTTATTCTTCACAATTTTCGAGGATATGATAGTCACATCATCGTAGAAGCTTTTGGTGATCCTGATATAAAATCTCATCTAAAACTCAATAATGTCATCAAATGCATTCCAAATAATTTTGAAAAGTATATGTCAGTTACGCTAGGTAAATTACGTTTTATTGACAGCCTGCAGTTTATGGCAGCCTCGTTAGATGAGCTAGTAAAAGGTTGTAGTAAATTTAATAACCTAAGAGACTGTTTTGGAGATAAATTTAATCTATTAGCTAAAAAAGGAGTTTTTCCATACGAATATCTCGACGATTGGAGTAAATTTGATGAAACATCTTTACCTAGCAAAGACAAATTTTACTCACAACTTAAAAATGAAAATATAACTGATGACGAGTACAAGTATGCACAAAATATCTGGAAAGAGTTTGATTGTGAGACTTTTGGTGATTATCACGATTTGTATTTGAAAACTGACGTGTTATTATTAGCAGATGTTTTTGAAAGTTTTCGAGAAGTGAGTTATAATAATTACGGACTAGATCCTTGCTGGTATTATTCTGCCCCCGGACTGTCATGGGATGCTCTGTTAAAGTTTAGTAAGGTAAGGTTGGAATTACTGACTGATGTTGATATGTTCAATTTTATCGAAAAAGGTATCCGAGGCGGTATTAGCGTGATAACGAAGAAATATGCTGAAGCAAACAACAAATATTTGAAAGAGTATAATCCTGACCTTCCTTCGAAGTATATAGTTTATCTAGATTGCAATAACTTGTACGGGTATTCGATGGCAGAATCAATGCCTCTTGGTGGCTTTCATTGGATCACGGCTGATCAATTTCTATCAGAGACAGAAAAAAAGATACCCGACGATGTTTCGTATTTCGTTGAAGTTGATCTCGATTATCCTACTTCGCTACACAAATTACATAACGATTACCCTTTCTGCGCGGAATCGATGGTCATAGATTATAGTTTGTTATCAGAAGAACAACAAGCGTCAGCATTACCAAGACAACATTCTATGGTAAAGAAACTAGTACCAAATTTGCTTCATAAACGTAATTATGTTTTGCATTACAAAGCTTTAAAACAAGCAGTCGATGCTGGTCTCGTGTTGAGAAAAGTTCATCGCGTACTAAAATTTAATCAGTCGCCGTGGATGAGAGGTTATATTAACTCGAACACTACAAGAAGAGCTGCGGCAAAAACTGATTTTGAGAAAAACTTTTTCAAACTGATGAACAATTCTGTTTTTGGTAAGACGATGGAGAATATTAGGAAACGCGTAAATATCGAACTAGTCAATGATGTCAATCGCAGAAACAAACTTGTGTCAGACGATGATTTTGTGAGCATGAAAATATTTAATGAGAATCTTGTCGCGGTACAGCGACGAAAGACAAATCTAAAACTAAACAAGCCGATCTACGTTGGAGCTTCAGTGTTAGATTTATCAAAGTGGCTGATGTACGATTTTCATTATAATTTTGTTAAAAATCAATGGCCGGCTAGTAGATTATTATTTACTGATACTGATTCGCTCGTATATGAAATTGAATGCGAGGACATCTATCAGGACATGCATGATAATAGATATCTGTTTGATCTTTCTGATTACCCACGTGACAGTAAATTTCATGACGACACAAATAAAAAGGTTATTGGTAAGTTCAAAGATGAAATGAACTCGAGCGCTATCAAATACTTTATCGGATTACGTAGTAAAATGTATGCCGTATTGTTAGACAATAATAAAATAACAAAAAAAGCAAAAGGTCTGCCTCGTGATTTTGTTAAAAAGTTTATAAATTTGATGACTACAAGTATGCGCTTGATGGCGGTGTTAGTTTTATAAGAGCTATGTCAATTCGGACAAATCATCATAAGCTCGAAACAGATGTCCTTATCAAACGCGGTTTGAGCAATTTTGATGATAAACGTTATTGCGAAAATGGGGTAGATACATTTGCACTTGGGTATTGTCATGATGATAGAGATATATTTGACATTATCTTTGCAAACTAAAATTTTATCTAAACTTTAAAAATAATGTTTGAAAATTTGACAGTAACAAATAGCTACAGTAGCAAAATCAAATATCTAATGATGGACGACAAACCATTGACAGTTGAAATTAATAATGAAACATCAGGCATATGCTTTAGTGGTAGCCGTGACAAGTTAAAACTTTCGCTCATCAGATCTGATGACAGCGAGTATTTTAATTATCTCGAACAATTGTATCAAAAGTTGCTTGCGGAATTTAAAAACTTTCACTGTCCGATTAGTCAGCAAAAATACACCAAACTTACAATTGATCTTGATCGGTCAAAGGTGTATTTTATCGACAAAAAATACCCTCTTAACAAATCACAAATAAAAGATTTGTTTGAGTCCCGTCGTTATGTGAGCGGTAAAGTAAAGTTTAGCCTCTATCACCATGATAATGAAATATTTTTGATATCTACAGTTGAGACATTAACAGTTGGTAATGAGATATAATACCACTTACCTTACTGGAATTCTAATGCGTAATTTAGTCCACAATCGCCACGCTCTGCTAAATCGTAATGATTTGGAAGATTGAGTCTGACATATCATTCTGCTTATTCTGGAAGATCACGTAATTAAATTTTACCTGTTACCTAGATATTTTGCAACAGGTGTTCTATTGTATTTGTTTGGAGGTCTAGAGGGGTTGTTGAGCTCGGATTCTTAGCGCAATTATTGATTGCAACAGGTGTTCTATTACGTTGCCTAGGTATTTTGTATTTGTTGAGCTCGGATTCTTAACGCAATTATTGATTGCAATAGGTTTTCTATTACGTTACCTAGGTATTTTGTATTTGTTTGGAGGTCTGGAGGGGGTTGTTGAGCTCGGATTCTTACTTTCTCCTACTACTTGTATGTATGTATGTATGTATGTATGTATGTATGTATGTATGTATGTATGTATGTATGTATGTATGTATGTATGTATGTATGTATGTATGTATGTATGTATGTATGTATGTATGTATGTGTGTGTGTATGTATGTGTGTGTGCGTGTGTGCGTGTGTGTATGTATGTATGTATGTTTGTATGTTTGTATGTATGTATGTATGTATGTATGTATGTATGTATGTATGTATGTATGTATGTATGTATGTATGTATGTATTTGATCATTTATACCACTACTTGCACAACATGACGGTATTTTAATAACACATTTATGTTTAAAGTTCTCTTTATTCCAGTAACATTGTCAGTCGCAATAATATCCCTGATTTTATTTTAGCACCGAAAGCAATGCTCCTACAACTGATTCAGATGCTGAATTCAGTTATTTGTGACGAAGAAGATTCAAGCAGTACCAATGGAGGTTATTTACAATTACAGCAGTCCATAAAGCCTTGTCTTAATTTTTCTGTATTAATTCATGCACTGTTACCTGCTCTAACAATATCTTGTAGGTCTTCATTTTAAGTTTCTTCTCTTTTCTGTAACAAGATGGTCACGTACACTTGATTTGTTTTATACCTGCAACCAATTAAGTAGTACACACGTTTCGTTCACAACATATTTACGCACTATGGTCGTAACGTCAATTCGGAGCTGTAAATCATCTCGCAGACAAAACACCAAAGGCATTATCGTCAATATGTAGCTGTAGATCCAACCCATTCTTGAAAGTGTCTCACAATATGCTTTTGTAGATGAAAAGATCCATCTTCCACAACAAACTCAATGTTGAGTACTTTTGGATATAGCCTTTCCAAGGTTACAGTGTATCATTATCACTGTTGTGGTCATACGAGCTTAAATCAACAAGAAATAAAGTTCAAATTGGCATGAACAGAAGAAAATTAAACTGTGGCAAATGTGAATCATAGCTAGAATTCCAGGGGCTTTCATCACAACATGCTTGCCATATAGTACATATAGACAACAGAAAAATATAATTTTTCTTAGAAATAAGCAGAAGCAAGTTCCCTATCTTCACTGCCCATTGGTAATACCAGGTTGCGATGGTCCAGTCACTTGCAACACTTTGCCTACTTCTGAAACAATAGTAAATCCAACGCGATAGAGGAATGCAAGGGGGCGGAAGGTTTTCGTCGTTGTGTCCGTAGCATATTTAGTATCATCTTAACTGCTACGCAAAATGGCAAATGATATATATATATATATATATATATATATATATATATATATATATATAATATATATATATATATATATATATATATATATATATATATATATATATATATATATATGACAATTGCAGCCTATGTGTACGAGTATTTTGACTTGAAACGATGGCACCATTAATATTATTTTTCTTCAGTTTCACATTTGGTAGGAAGGGGACATAATATTAGTGTTTAGATCCTTGGAAAGCTCTAATCCTGCGCTTTTTGGGGTGGGGTCATTTACTATAAACATATAGTGTACTTTAAATGACCCAAAACAGTTTTATGTAAATTATTTTGTATTTAGTTCAAGACTGGTATACGCCTTAAAGTGACGGCTGTATAGTCTAGTAAACACGCCTGTCCTATACCTCACAAAGCGTTTAAGTAAAACTGAGGAATTTCACATTTATTATTAAGTAATCAGCAGTGCCAGATTAAGAATAGAAGTCCCTGACTTGTACATTTATCTTTTCTGCTCCTGTGTTTCACAAGTCAAGGTCTGTCTTCTGCACGAAACATGTTTATGCCCACAACTCCTGGGTCAATCTGATGTATCGGTGAAATTTCTCACACATAACTGTAACGCTTTGTAGTACAATGTGTACCCATCACCTATGTCTTATCTTTGTTTCTTTTTACTATGTTATAGGGATGATTATGCATCACCTTCTACTCAAGAACAAAATACTGTCTTTTCACTAGTGCATATGGCAGCTACATACTGCTACAATTAAACGGATTCTACGGAGAACATATAAAATCACATGAATATGACTATGCCGTATACTCGTACGCATCCATACCTATGAAATCATTTTATGATTTCAGATGAACCCTGATCTGTGACTGTCGGAGTTAGGTATTTAAACCCTCCCTGCAGTTCGTAATTGTGTGTTGATGTGAGATAACAGTCTAGGCAATTCAATGGAATAAAACGACGCAATTGTCTCGCCTTTGTCACATGTCCTTGTCACCCCAACTTTACCAGTAACATCTGTGCCACATTTTTTCATCCCGCTTACGGGATGCACTACTTGACGGCCTAAGCTTTGCAGGTGCGATTTGACCAGGTGGTTTGCCTTTGGCCTACCTGTCACAAATACGCGCCGGGTCGACTGAGCGTAAAAACGTTTATTAAGTGCCGTATTTTTCCGTATATTTCTTACTTAAAATTAGGAACAAACCGTATGACATTAGCACCATGCTAAATTTTATTTTAAAAAAGCGAGATTCCCGTACATATATTTACTGTGTAGTCATTATTGGGTTGAACCATAGATCTCGTTTAACTAAAAATGGTTATTAGGAGGATATATTCTGTGGCTGAATTTACAACGTTTTACTCACTCCAGCCAGTTGATAGCATCTCACTTTATTTTTTCATGACGTTTATAGTAAAGTCTAAAAGCAGTCACATAATTTTGCACACTTCTTTCATTTACATACATACATACATACATACATACATACATACATACATACATACATACATACATACATACATACATACATACATACATACATACATACATACATACATACATACATACATACAGTGTAGTAACATTATATATCGACACAAATTTTTTTCTACTATTCTACTGTTTGCATGAAAACCAGGTTTAATTAAGCTGTCACAAAATCAGATAGTTATGAACGAAACTCCTGGAAACTCGTACATCATTTAAGTGCTACAGGAAAAATCCGAGTTCACTCCAATAGCAAATTACTATTAAGTAATTTCTCGAAACCATCATCAGGCGTTTGTCAAGCAACCCCCCACTAATGTACGCCTAAAAAGGAAATAAATAAACTCAGTTTGACTGTTATTTAATATCGGGAAAAGCGTTTTGAATAGCAGAGTGTGTCATATACCATCGACATACAGACACCGTGACGGTAAGTTTCAGAAACCAGAATCATTTGTCTCAGAAACCCCGTGCAGATCTCATAGAAATTTCGTCATTCACAAATATCAAATATTCAAGTAATAAACTTTAACTTTAGCTGTTTTATCATTAAAAAAAGATGTCTGGTTGTGCGAGTAAACATCATGTATATGAAAATAATATGCGTTAAAAAGTTCTTTTTTGGGCGTACGAGTGAACATATTATTAAAGCAACCGTGTGGATAAATGTAATTTATAAGTGGATTTCTGATCTAGGGGAAACCGATCTGAGGAAAAGGTCAAAATAAATTATAAATCATAATATTAAAAAATCGGTTACTCATACCGAATGCAACTTTTGTGGAAAAGAAAGAAAAAATACATACATCTTAAAAGACAATCTTTTCTTTGTAAAATAATGCACAATAACATAATTATCATACCGGTAATTGTAAAATCTTTTTCTTTTTCCACAATCTGATACGCACAGCTGATGTTGCCATTGAAATGGCTTATGGGGGGTTTGTCGTTTCGTCACACTTCAGCCTCGCGGTATACGAGGCGGGTCAATGTCAATACAATTTTGCAAAGTTACTTTATTGGATAAACTGATTATATCTTATTCTAAATGTGAAAGAATCAGAACGTCAAGTGGCACTTAACGGACCTTTAATTTGGACAAATTTTTATCGATACCAATTTCGGATTAGACAAGATTTTACACAAAGTAATGAATGATCTTGTATTCCTCTTTGTACCCATTTCGCTTTAACTTCTGACAGGCCACTTCAAAGATTACGAGAGACTAGGTTCACTTCAAGAGTTTGAGACCTCTAGGCTCTGGTCATACTGAAATTTGGAAATGAATCGAATGCCAACACAAGCCAGTATAATTTATCCTATGAAGATTTAAAACACGGCTATGTACATAATGAAGTATATGTATTATTAAATTATTATTCAAGAAGACCAAAGCCACGTAGGAGTTGAGGCCCGCCCCTTCCCGCGCTCCAGATCCCAGATACCATTCGTGAAGCTTTCCCATCTGAAACCTTGACTTCTTATTGTAATGAAGTTTATTGAGGTATTTGCTGACTGACTGACATACTTTACATTAAACAGCGACATAATTTAACGCCTAATACTGGACGACGAGCAATTGATTTTGTTTATGCTAATCTGAAACAGTGACTTTACAGATGTCATTGTAAAATATCGCAATTTTAAATTGATGTATGTGATTTTGCATTGGATTAAATCCGTGGCACACTAAAGAATGGCAGTTCTTGACTGCATCTGCTTGGAACTTGGTTGGTTATAAATGAAGTACCGTTTAGTAACTATGTCAGGCGAAACCAGACGGGTTAAATATTGGGTTTTGAGTATTTAAATGTCCAATCGTTGGAACATTGCAGCAATTTTAAATTATTGAAATATTTATTGCAAGTTGAGATAGCTGTGCTGGCCTAGTGGTTAGAATGTCCGCATGTGGGTTCGATCCCCGGCTGAGTCATACCAAAGACTTATAGAAATAGTACTAACAGCTGTCTCACTTGGCGCTCAACATTAAGAGGTCAGTGTTAGGGCTGGTCTGCTTGGTGTCAGGATAATGTGAGCAGCAGGGGGGGGGGGAGCGAACCCTACAAATTTTTGCGACAAAATCGATTAAAGCCTCAGAATGCCAAATGGAGCCTTCCTACGAAATCTCATATTTTAACCAAAAAAAAAAAAAATAAAGACCCCATTTTACAAATGGAGCCTTAGCGATTTTGTCGCAAATATGTTGTCATAACCACCCTCAAAATTGCTGCCATCTACGTCGCAAATATGTTGTCATCTCACCCTCCCCCTGCTGCTGATTAATACAAATTATTTAACCAAATATTTGTTAGCTTTTCACAAACAGACTAATCGATAATACTTCACCATGTAAATCAATTAAATTATTTGACTGATCGGTGAGTGTAAAATTAATTCTAGTTAGCGAATCATTTTGACATTGCATATAGACTGGATTAGTCGGATTCTCAACAATTAAAAATCCTGGGGGGGGGCTGCTGGTGAAAATGAATAAAGAATGTAACCTTGTCGGGCTTGATTTGATTGTTCCATATTAATTTGATAACTTCCTTCGATTACATCACACGTTAAATTAAGTGCGATCACCGATGAAATATCCACATTGTTCGGTGCGATATGTCTACCGTCGCCGTCGGGAGAATTATTATGAGTGAGGATAGTAGGACTTGGCTGGCTATCTTTCCATGATTGATGAATTTTATTAAATCCTTCGTCGATGGCAGTTCTGAGTTTTTTCTTTAACTCGGGAACGTTATATCCTGGTAATTTATAATTTGGATTTTCATTTATATTTTTTTTATAATCTTGGGCTGAACTAGTTCTTGAAATCGGGCTATTTTCATCAGTGAAGAGATTAGTAATCCTCGAATTAAATATTTCCATGTCATCGATGATTTTATTACCCGCAGCGACTACACTAGTAAACTCATCGTGTAAGAAAGCCAGATCTTAACGAGGGTAATAACAACAAAAAATCATTATTCATTCTATCAAGGATGTGATCTTTAATATCTACAAATGTTGGACTTGTATCATGCATTTCCAAAATTTCGTCCTCTCGTATAATATAATCATTAAAAAGTGGAATTATCCATGCATCCTCACCATATTGATCCTTATATCGATATCTTTTTGTGAAGTTTATATCCTCGAATTTTTTATAAGTTTTTGATGGATTTTCAGGTCCTATTTCATCAGTGACGTAATCAGATTTTACAGGCTCGGGCGTGGAATTACCAGTATTTCTAGGTGGATCTTCGGGCCATCCTAATACTGTTCTTATTGAACTGTTATAAATATCTACAACATACCCAGGAGAGCCTATTTCAATTGTAGATGATAGTGTTGGTTCATGAACTGTTATCGCAATTTTTGATTCTTTTCTAGTAATGGATTTTATTCTACGTTGTAATTCATTATTAATTTGCTCAATTTGATAGGATCCAGTTGGTATTGAAACAACGTTCCAATCTGGAGTGTCATCTTTTTTATTTCTATATGCAAATACCAGAGAATTATTAGGTCTCTGACCACCAAATGGAACCGATCTAATATTAGGCCAACTATGATACACTCGTAATATTGCCAACGCGATTTCTTTTACTGAAACAGGGGAAGGGAAATTCACACTGAATTTAGGGTTTGTTGACGATATTGATATCATGCTTGTTTTCCGCGGAGTGGTATTTTCTGCTATCCGCTGAAGTAGTTGAATCTCTTGCGACATTATTATTATTTACAATGTCTAATTTTGCAATAGATGAAAAAACGCTAGCGTTTTTAATCGTAGTATCATAAATACGTATCATCGCGGAGAATTCGTCTTCGGTAATTATCGTATCATCAATCGATGATGACATCAACGAGGATAATTGTGAGTAACCGTTAGATACTGCTTGATGTTTTACTATATAGTCGTTAAGTTTTTCTTGAGAACACGATGATATTTTTTTAGTAATAGCATTTGCAATTCCAGCAAATGTTGTCACCGCGGAAATAGCAATTGGGACAGCAATCGGAGCTACCATTGTTACTGAAGATAGTATAATACCAGCACCGGCCATTATACCAGATACCGAGTATACTGTAACATCAATCGCGGTAATTCTCCTGCGATACTTTTTAATTTTTATTTCATACTCATCAATGAGTGTTTTGAGTTTCGTTAAAAATTCTTTGACGGTATCATAGCGATATTGCGATGACGGAATCATATTATTTTAAAATCTCAAGTGGTTTCTAATTGTTAAAAATTCTAATTTAGATCAGCTACAAACTCCATGTACCATACAAATGATGTCTTATTTAAATTAGGATCAGTGCTTGTTATTGTAAACCGTTTGTATTCATCCACGTCAATAGTCGTTGAAATCACGTTGTTGTATCCATATGAAGTCGATGATGATATATTAAACTGGTTCAGTGACACTATTGTTAATCGATAAATACCCTTGTTTGACACAGTGAGAGTTATTGTATTCTTTTAGGTTCCCAATCTAATAATCCAGAGAGAACTGTGTATACCATATTTATGATATTCCTCTCATGAGGAATCTTTATTTTTTCAAGTAGCGGAAGATTGTCTGTTTTAAATTTTGTAATATCCTCGATAGATTTTTTAATATTACTAATGTTATCTCTAATAATATTAAATCCAGCATCATTAATATTTTTAATATTGGATTTAATTTCATCAAAATTGGATTTAATTTCAGCGAGAGATGGAGAGGTTACCGCTGGTATTCCAAAAAATTTATTGATAATATTTCTACGAAGGGAAGTATACGTTGTTATATGTTTTTCAAGTTCTTCATTTAAATTTTTTAATGCATCTGTGATTGTAGAAACAAATACACCTGGTTTGAGTTTTCCATCATTTGAATATAACGCTATTGTATCTTCAACGACGTCGCGTCTTCGTATTAAGACATCATCCAATGAAACATTACTAGATTTCAATTTGCCCTGCCGATCTTGAAATACAACTATTTCTCCAGGATCTACACTTGACAAATTTAATGTCTCGGAGATTTCATCTTCGATTATTTTTTTTTTTACATTTTCGACAGCTAATTTACTATCGGTTTCTGTTTTTTTTTTACTCTGATAAAGGTCGTCCCCAAATATCAATCATTATACGAAAACGCTAACGTTTTTCTAAATCATAACGCTATCGTTTTTGCCATTGCCTGCTAGTATATTCATTAACAACAACTTGTGGTGGTTTCCTTGGAAATCTAGATATCTCTGCAAGGACGTTTAATACTTCACGACCGCATATCGGTGGATCATTTAACTGTTGTGTTGGTAGCGTGGAATAAAAAATTGGAAATGACTTTGTTATTGTGGATACATATCGCATGAAGTCTTTTGGTGGAGCTAATCCATATGAATCAAAAGAGACAATTCCACCCAATGAGTTCCTTTTCCGCTGCTGTTATCAAGATTGATAATACCCGTTTCATTTTTCATTGGTTTTGACGGTAATTGATCTCTCATGAAAACTCCTCTAAAGTTTTTTATTGATAATGATTTTACAGCATCAATTAAATCAAAATTGGACATTGGTGAAAATCCTAGGGATTTTTCCACTAATAAACCGTTCCTGGTATTCTTAGGCCCGTGCCCTTGTACCAATTGTGTGGAGTTCCTGGTAGTCTTAGACCTTTTCCTTTTTTTATAGCCTTTCCCAGTAGCCTTTTTCAGGGCCATTCCTGCAGCAGTACCAACGGCTTCTAACGCTGCCGCCTTCGCAACCGCTGGGGCAGCCGCTGCAATCAATGCTGGAATAGCAGCTAACAGCGGGAATATACCACCTGATTTTATCATACTGGCGATTGCTGCTTTCGAAAAATCAATTTGAACTCCTCGTTTGTTCTTTAGCGCATCATTGAAATGTTTTTTTTTGACGATCTGTCAATGATAATTTATGTGCACCACCGGACATTTGAGTGGGTTTCAGCGTTATTGTGGTTCCACATTCTTTAGCCGACTTTGATTTTAATTTCTTGACCTGACCATCAGTCAACTGAACATTAACAATACTATATGTCATTCTATTCTAAAATGTAATTTACACTTTCAATTGATCTTATTGTGAAAATCCTAACTACATGTTTGGAAAATCAAAGATTTTCTACTGGTGCATCAATAAGTCTCATTTGTCCGCCAACTCCTTCTAACAACATTGATTTATCACTGAGAATGACAGCAACTGCTCTATAATCAGCTATACCAGCAGGGCGTTGTACTCGAGCTTGGAAGTATATATCAACAACAGATTGTCTCATCATGTCAAGATGTTCCAATGAAAAGTAATAAATCGGATAGTGTTTTTTAAAATCAATTTGCGATATTTGCAAACCAGTATCAACATTTTGATCACGACCCATATACTAAAATATTCTATGATATACACGAGCTATGTCGTTGTTTTCATAATTAAGCTGTACAATCTCTGCTGGCTCTTGTTGTCCGTTTATTCTCAACGAAACTTCACTTACCCCTAATTTATCAAATATCATATGACTAGATAATTGACGACCCACTCGATTTGCATCCTGTAATGCTATAAAGATATGACGTGGAGCTGAAACACCTTGTTTTGATGCTAAGTGCCATGTAAATGTGCCATTTACATTATCCTGCTTCGTATCAGTCGTTGTTGTTAGCCAACTTAGTAATGATTTTCCACCTGTGTCCATAAACGATAGTAATTGTTGCTCTATTGTAACTGCTGGTGTCAAGACGGGTATCCATAGAACCAATTTATTTAAAATGACTTTACCATCTTCAACACCATTAGCACGCCAGATTGCATCATTGTCATTTTCCTTTCGCACTAACACAACCGTATGCTTTGCTCCATAGATGACTTTTCTGATATTTCTACAAAATCCGAATATATGATGTAACGGAATTGCACATGAAAACCGTCGATGCTGTCCTTTCAATGTTCCATTTCGTGTTGCAAATCCTAGATTGAAATTACCATTAACCCTTTTTAAAATGTCGAATTCAGCGGCTGGTCTAATTTCACGGTCTAGATTAGCTGCGAGTTGTTGTTCAGCTTCTGCAGTAGCTTGCGCAGTTCGTACTTTAATAAACTGGATATGGTCAGCATGATCAGAAGTATCCTTAGCAAACATCATAGACGGACCAGCCGATCTTGTATAATCATCAGAATATCTCGCAAGTCCGATTATTGTTGTTGCAATATCAACATTTTGTTCTATTGATTCAATTTCTTTTCCATCAATGATATATCTTGCACTGTTAAATAGCGCCATAATGCCATTATTTACAAAACCAACTCGGATATTTAGGTCATCCCCATATGGTGTATCAGCTGCAACATTTGTTACAAGCTGTCCTTCTACTGCAATAAACGCCTCACACGGCAAAAAGTATCTACTTGTATCTTGAACTTGAAGTTCAACTCTCCCCCGTTGATTAGGTTCTCTTGCAGGATAGGCATAATGCTGATAGTTAATTTTAGAATTATCTTTATTCACCGGTGCTGCCATATCAAACGCTGGATCAGCAATTTTTTCAAATGCCATTTATACTAAAAGGTTATCGTTTTTCTAAATGTAATAATGCTATCATTTTCTTTTTCGTCTGACATTTTTACGATTTTCTTCAAGACCACTTCCCGCTATCATACTTGCATATTACCACTATCTGGTGAAGTCATTGCTAATGATGCTAGTTTTTGTTCCACTGCGTTATTTATCACTTTACTGGCATTTGCAGGCATAATTGTTGTTGAAGGTAGCGGTGTTGAAACCATTTGTGGTGGTTTTCGTCCGAATCTAGATTTCACCAATGACGTTATTCTATTTTTTGCGGTACAAAAGGCCGTTCCTGCAAGATCTCCAACAGCGTGAATTCCCTTATTACGAATAACATCAATGGCTTTCATCGATAATTGTTTAGCAATTGGTGCTACTTTTGGGGCTATTCTTGTGAATAAACCCGCTATGGTATTTCCAAGGCCGTCTCCATAGTATGCCTTATAAACGGGCAATCTTGAGTTTACCACATATACGTTTGTTGGTTTATTGTGATTATAGTGTACTATCATCTTATTTGAAATGACTTTGTAATTTCTAAATGCAAGCATTTAGAAATTTCAATCGTTATAATAACCACTAAATTCCCCTGGAATTCCGTCCATTAACTCATCCAAGAGTTCTCGATACGTATGAATATCAATTATCCCACCTTGGAATAATCGTCTGCAAATATCAAATGCTTCATTAGTTATTTCGACTGAGTTATTCCCAGCTCGCTTACCTCCCATAAGAACCTCAAGTCGTGATATATCATTAATGATATTACTAGGACATATATGAGAATCATGATGAGAACTTCCATAACCCTCTCCTGAAGAACTTTCTGATTCAGAAACGTTTTGAATTTCTGGAGAATGTCGACCTTGACCTTGACCTTGACCTTGACCTCGACCTCGACCTCGACCTCGTCCTTGTTGTTGTTCTTTTCGTTGTTCTTTTAGTTCTTGTTGTTCTATACCATATCTATCAACTCCCATTTTAAAAGCTCTGTAATCCAATTTATCCTTATTTAAATTGCCGGGTTCATTTTTATTAATTTTATATATCCAATCCACCCATTGATCTCGTTTTATTGTGTGTTTGTTATACTCGTCTTTTAAAAAATTCTCCCTTTTATAATAACTTTTGATAGCGAAGTCACCAAATGACACATAGTCTTCATTTTTCAGCAATGGAATTTGTTTGATTCTTTCTATAGCTTCATCAGTGAATTTCTCGCTAAAAGGAACAATTTGTTTAGCGGGGTTATCATCAGTATCAATATTACCCATTTGTTGTATTTCTCGCTGAGTTTGTAACTCACCTGAAAGCTGTTTTATCCCCTCCTGAGTTTTTTCAGTCTCTGTAGCAATCTCTCCCAGTACATCAATAATAGGTACTGCTCCCTCTTTAGGGATGTTGCCGTATATAGCACGTTCTGTTGCAAGTTTCATATATTTAGTGGCTTTAGTCACAGGGGCAAAAAGCTGTTCACTCCCAATAGAAAAGTCAGTCTGCGCTTGCTGTCTAAGTTATAGTTTATCTCGCACGTTATCTCGAATTGGTATAAACTTTTTCAGTAATGCTAACCTCTCACGGGCTAGTCTGGTAGTTAATGCTTCTGATGTCATTATTGGAAATGCTAAAGTTTTTTCAATTGTGGGTTTCAATGCTTGCATCAATCAAACGTCTTATAGATTTCACTTTCAAAGCAATCTCTGACCGAACTTGGTACTGTTCCCCGAGTTTCTTTCTAATTGCTTCAACTATACTAAATAGCCGAATGAATAAATTAATATCATTGTTATACAAAGAATCATTAACCGCTTTTTGGATTCTTTTTATCAGTGAATACATTTTAGGTAGGACATATCTTCCATGTTTCAATTGTATATTAATTTGTTCAAATTCATTCAAAAGTCTGTCTTCCTTTAAAAATTCAGAAAGTACGATTCCTTGATTTCTTAAATTTGATATTTCTGTGATGATAGGTGTAATATCTTGAAATTCCATTTATTGAATATTATTACTAATGTATTTTCTTATCTTTAAAATATTTTTATATACAAAAAAAACATATACAATGCCTGCCTCTTCCTCATTCGAGTTCCGAGGCAAGAAAGGCATACATTAAAGACTTATACAATACCCTAACCCCCCAATCGAGTTCAAGGGCGGGTTATATGGGGATTAGACGTGAAATCCAAGTGATTTCTTTACAAACATTGAACATATAACATGAAGCCTCATTTGGAAACCTCTTTCGCGCCAAACGACGTCAAAGAGGCCCAGAGGAAGGACAGCACATTCTTGGAACTCATTTAGTGCCTTCGCATTATATAAGCCCAAGGGCCACAAACATAGATCTCCCAATTGGAAGCTCTAACGTAACAAATGCTATATTAGGTCTTCCGGAAGATATGCTGTGGGGGGGGGACAGTACATTACATATACAATGAGATTATATAGGATGATTATATATACAATGCGATTATATAGGATGATATATATATACAATGAGATGATAGGATGGTATATATACAATGCGATTATATAGGATGATATATATATACAATGAGATGATAGGATGGTATATATACAATGCGATTATATAGGGTGATATTATATATACTAGGGACAGTACATTACATATAGGATGATATATATACAATGAGATGATAGGATGGTATGATAGGGACAGCACAGGACGATACAAAGATGAAACGACGGGGCGGACCTACACCCAATCTACCAATCAAAAGCAACCCAAGAAATTAACCATAGTTGCAGTTGAAAAAATTCAACCACATCATGTCAATGGCGTGGGAGTTTTGATTGGCAAATTGGGCTTCGTTTAAAGCCCCAAACTTATTACGGCTCATATTATATATAAGGTGATAATAAGACCAGTATCGATAAACGAGTGTGTATTTATTTCCCTAGCATTTCATAGTGAAAATTGTGTAGTAATTTCAATGGAAGCTAAACATTTAAATAAAACATTAAAACAAGAAATATAACTGATAAATAATAGCAATTTTTTTATTAATTTCTATAATATTACGATTAAATAATCGTAATAATAATGGATTTATATGACGAGATAACTCTGTCATGGGGGAATCCCTGTCAATTCAGGACCTGCTATTTCTTGAATGGTTCGAGAATGATATTTTTCTGTGTCATTGATAATTTTATTACATGTAGCGCTACCACACTAAAAA
Organism: Potamilus streckersoni; assembly: GCA_016746295.1. Taxonomy (NCBI): domain Eukaryota; kingdom Metazoa; phylum Mollusca; class Bivalvia; order Unionida; family Unionidae; genus Potamilus; species Potamilus streckersoni. Next base: position 689,808 of record JAEAOA010000520.1, on the reverse strand, counting down.
ACTAAATTACATGTAATGCGCTTTACTATTTTGACCTCACATACAAGCTATTTTATTTATAATTACAAAGTAATTTCATTTTCATACAAAATCTAAACAGCGCTGTTAACGCTGTCTTTGTAATTGGGATTTTTAAAAAATCTATTAATAGAACCTTGACCCAGTGTCTTGTGTTACACGCGCGCGTTTCGGTACAATAACCATATTTACTATTTGTTTATGTGGCTGTTCCGGCTGTTCCAGTTATTGTCATTTACTTTTTTAATGCATATATACGTGAATATTGCGAATAAATATTGAAAAAAAATATGTACACAATGATATTAACGCGCGAAACGTTTTTAGCGTTTTGCCCTATGGAAAATCGACTACTTTGCCCCATGGTAATTGGTCTGAATTGTAAAATCATGCAAAAATGACTAAAATAGCATAACTCACTATTGAGAGTTATCTTGTAAATAGGAAAACTTTATTCTATGTCCATTTTTCTTTGAGATAGCTGTTTGATAAATCCCTTCAGCAACTCTTTGTACTGAAGGCATACATATTCCAAAATATTTTCCCGCAGCATTCATTGAATGAAAAATTCTTTTTTCATTCGTCGCTGTATCAAATGACTGTACTGGTCTCTTTCCAACTGACTTACAAGTCCCTGTCTTTCCTCTTTTTATATTCTCTCTGTGAGAAATGCATTGTAAATTGGAAATCGCGTTATTTAAAGGATTAGAGTCAATATGATCAATAACACAGCCACATTACAATCGGTCCCATTTAATCGGTCCCATATAACACTCAAGACTGCCCTATGACAGAGATAGTCCCTTTCTTCCAGCAGTAAATTGCAAGTATCCTGATTATTAACAAAACCACAGGTTTCTTTAGTCTACAGTGTCTAACAACACCATTCGAGAGATATTTCATAATTAACAAGTATTGGATGTGGTCTGAATTCTTGCTCCATTTATATAATAATACTATTTGTCTAATTCATTATTTGCTTTAATTATAAATCTATTAATGTAGTCTTGAGGGGTTTTTATGATTTTGTCTTTGACAGAGTCATGGTTAGGGTCAATGATAGCGTTTTTTATTCGTTTATCATAATAACGTTTCAATTCTCTAAACCGCTTACCTCCACAATTGATACATAATTGTGATTTTCCTCTCACACCCACCCCACAATTTATGCATGGGGACGGGCCTGTCGAATTATTTCTGACACTCTGTAAGTGATATCCACAGAATTCACCTCTACACGATTTATTGCATGGGGTTACTGATCCAATCATAAGCCATTTGCAGTGATTCATTATATATAAACAAAATTTTCTATTTAAATGTTTGTCTTATTTATATGAATGAAGAATTCAAGAGATTATCGACAATCAAGCCTTGGAAAAATATTAAATTCAATCTTGATAGAACCCTCGAAGATGTACCAAAAGAGAGAATAAATAATAGAAGTCTGATTAGAAAAATACGAGATTGTGTTCATGAGTTTAAACAGGACGGTGCATCACACACCTGGTCAACATTTAGAATTGATGGTGTTGTTGATGCTAGAATGAATGATGAAACAGCAGCTATGATACTATCACAACTTGGCAATAAACGGTATTTTCTCAGAGTGAAATTCATTATCAATTTAGAATCGGGCGAATGGGTTATAAGAGACAAATTTGAGCCAATTCTCAAAGATAGGACAACAGTCATTGTTAGCCGTGATTCCAGACCAGGGCTGTTAACTGGAATTGATAAACCATACTATGAAAAAGCGTATCCAGAAACAGCAATTGTTTATGGGATGTATCCGTTAAATAAGAAACCTGACATTGGAAAACTAGCACCAATGAAACAGTCAACGTCAGTGGAAAAACCACTCAATTGTGTGGCACAACGTGTCATAGAACACTTTACAAATGCACTCCGTGGGAATAAATTAACCGATCTAAGACGTAAAAAAATAGATCAATGGGAGCTAACAGTGAAAGAGAACGGAGCAACTATTTCCGATATAGCTAGATTGGAAAAGTCGTTGAGATTTCCGATAACCGTTTTCAACGATAACTGGCGAAGTATTATACGAATCGAAATACAATAAAAACGGAGCTCCAATCAAAATTATTGATCATAACAAACACGCATGGACATCCGCGGTTACAATATTCCCGCGAGACAGAACAGTGAAGTATATCCCAGAAGAATTCACCAAGGATGGCATTCTCACTGAAGAAAGATTATTCGATGCTATTGCTAGTTTGTGTAAAAACGACCCTGTATCAGTATGGCTACTTCATAGTTTTGAAGATGAAGAATGTCAATTCAATCAATTTGTGAACCTAACGGTGAATTATATCGTACTGAAAGTCTACATAATAGGATGAAAAATCTAGCAATAAGTCTCAGTGAAAACGCTAGCGTTTTTAATGAAAAATCCGAAGATTACGAACAGTTACTTACAAATTGTTTTACAATTCCATCGGTTGCAGCTCATTTTGCAAGAAAGAAAAATAATTGGAAACCAACACGAAAAGAGTTTTTACAGGATGTTCAATCCAGCTGTTGGAATATTATCATGGCGGTCTATGGAACGTTAAGTACAATCGTGAAAGTATGATATCAGTTGATATCGTTGCCTGTTATCCAGGAAGTTTTCTAGGATATGGATTCGCTGGTGAGTATTTTAAACGGTTTGGACATCCCACACATGAAATGACTCGCGTTGCTATTAATGGACCACTGCCTGATTTTGATTTGACCGGTTTTGCTTGCGTAGTATCATTTGAATTCGCTGAAGGACTTCATCCGTGTTGTTATGTTTGGATTGGTAGACTGAAAGGATGTGGTTACCAATAGTGTTATTGCGATATATGATTGATTGTAAAATGTTAGTTTCGTTGATTGTCAGCGAAGCGATTATCTCATATCAAAAACAAACCAATGTCTGGTTACCAGAACCAGAATGTCTTGATAGTATAATCGATAAGTCTAGAAAACATATTGATGCTGACGAGGAGTACATCATTGAATGGTCAAAAAATATTTAATCAACGAAATAGTGAAGCAAAGGATCTCGGCCGAAGAATAATCGGTAAATTTACACAAGGTGGAAAAAAATTCAACTTTAAAAAACAATCCTCACGATTGATTATAGATGATGCCGAATACGACTTCGTTATTAAAGATGCAGTAGAGAAAAATAGATACGCAAATTGTAAAACAGCCTTCTTGTCCAATAAAACAAAGTTAGGTAGAATTGTTACTTACAGTGATGGAGAAAGCTCTGCATATCTACATTTGAGAGCTTCTATGCTGGGTTATGCATCTATCAATTTATTTGCAATGATAAATAATTTCCTAGTTAGCAGTTGCAGAGTTGCAATTGATTCAATGTATGTCGATAAAAAATATATCAAAGAGATAACTAAATTTACTAATAGCGAAGAGACTTGGGGAACATGGCGAATTAAACGTGAAATACAATGCGATTATTCTGAATCAGCAGACGTTGAGATTAAAAGCAGTTACCTGAAGAACGATAATTCTATCAGTGAAAAATCCGAAGGATTTTCTATGTCTAAAGCACCACCGATATCAGATCCAATTTGTAGATATAAAACAGTTTATTTAAACGGTTGTGGTGGATCTGGAAAGACAACACGTGTGATAGAATTATATCGAGAGAGAACGTCCATGATTGTACTCACACCAACCCATAGACTAGCGAGAGAGATCAAACAACGAAATGTTGAAGCTTGCACGTATCATAGTTTTTTTTCGATACAAGGGTGATGCTTGGACTCCTGAGCGAATGGGTGAGAAATTTATTCCAGCGGTTATTATTTGGGATGAAGCATGTACTGTTTCAGAAGATGTATTAAAAATGTTTCTTGATTGGTTATTGCAAAATAATACAAAAGTTATATTGTGCGGCGATCATGGTCAACCACCACCATTTGTTGGTAGAAGTCCACATAATTGGTTAAAAGGATTTGTTGATTATTACGAAGAAATTGATACTGACTATAGAGCACTCGATGAGCAGTTACGTGAGTTTAAAAAACTAATTAGATTACAACCCGATAGAATTCAATGTGAAGTAGCGCGTGAAATAATTTCTGAAACACCTATGAATGATTTTTGGGAAACATGGAGACCAAATGATTTTGTAGTAGCAAGTAGAAAGATAGTCAGAGACGCACTTCAGAAAAAGTTGTTTGAGCTACACAAGAAAAAATTCCCATCGTTTCCAGTACCGTTGTGTTATAGACCATTGGATACACGAAAGCAGAATATTGAAGTTGAAATTCCAGGCCAGACGGAGAAACAGATTCTAGTGTTAAATGATATTGTGCTAGTTGATATCAATACTGTAGAAGATGCATTATGCGCTGATAAATCACCATGGACGCTTGGTTATGTAACAACAATACACTCGTCACAAGGATTGACCATCACGGATACAATTGTTTGGATAGTTGATAATCGCATTGAATGGTCAAATTTAGTCTATCTCGCAGTGTCCAGAGTACGACGAATAAATCAACTACGAAGGATTGTTTTCGATGATGATTTTAATGCAAACGATGATAACACTGATATTAGCATCATTAATAAAAAAAACTCTCTGGTTACAAACAGCAGAACAAAAAAAAAAACAACGAGAATTTGATATTGATGCTGAAGTAATAATCGCATTAAAAGAACAACAGAATAATCACTGCGCCAGTTGCAATTGTATAATGCACTGGCAGTATTCGGATAAAGACCCTCGACAATTCACCGTAGACAGAAAAAAAATAACAGTCTTGGTCATGTCAGAAACAATGTGATGTTGACCTGTCTTGAGTGTAATAGACGTAACGGAGCTAGTTAAGACCATGTGGCGGTAATTGAGTATCGTCCGGAATGACTTGTAGTTGTTCGCGTGTAAAACCACGCTGAGGTGCAGTTGAATCCAATCTGTAGATTGGAGGTCTACCAGTTGATCGCGTTATGGTTGAAATTTTATGCGTAGTAACACTCCATATAGGATCAGTAGCTCTTCTTTTACCACCTTCAAGTTCTCCTGGTTCGTATAAATATCTCACAGTAACATCACCGAGAAGTGGCTGAGTGCTAACCCGCTGTGGTTGTTCGGGTATATATTTTTTTTATTGCAATATTTGGTTTCATATTAATAGTTCGAGTAATCTCGTTATTTAACGCTGCAACTACACTCGGTAACCTTTGGACCCATTCACGAGATCGTTTTTCTTGGATGAATTCTTTTGCATATTGATATCCAAATAACCGTTCTGCAAGAGTTCGATTAAATCGTTCTACAATTGCCTGATCACGATGTAACGCAGTATGTCCCCGTCGTATTGTAACATTATGAGTTTTCATTGTTGATAGAACAACACCTTGAAACTCTTTGCCAGGATCAACTTGTAATAGATTTGGCCATCTTAGAGGACCTCGTCGATAAATCCTTTCAAATGCAGAAGCGACTTCAGAAGCTGACTTTGTTTTTAATGGTTCTGCTTGTTTAAATCGACTCGCAATATCAACTACAGTTAGCGCGTATTTGTAACCATGGTCATGTGGTAAAAACAATAAATCAGCCTGATGAACTTCATTGGGTACGGTAACAAAAAAATGAGAATAATTAATTTGTTTAGGCGGTGGTAGATAAATTTGCCATATATCTTGTTTGGATAACCAATCTTTCGCAGTGGACTTTTTCACTTTTGCAACGTTAGCGAGTTTACTAATTGCTGCTTTACCCTTCCAGTATCCTTTCGGAGAATAATAAATAGATTCCATACTATAAAAACACTGGTGTTTTTAATTACCAGCACCTAACACTAATTTGCCTTTCATAGCTGATTTGACCAACCATGAAGCCAATTTTTCTTTGAAGGATTTATCGGGAATAGCATTTAACGCATGAATTAATTTTACATCCGCGAGATGTCTTTGTTGCAAATTATTGCTTTTATATGCAACATCATGAGCATGACATGCCTTATCAATAGCATTTATCGGATACTCACCAGGCCGGGGCTGATTTTGATCATCAAGTCTGATATCTAATCTCGTTCCGGGACCACAGTAACTATATCCTGGAAGGTGTTTTTCTCCGGGGTATTTTGCCCATGGGGTTCCGGGGAGTTTTCCAAGTTTTGCGGCAATATCACCTCCGAGTTGCTTTTTTTAAAAATCGAAATTTTTTTGTACCACATGTTACACACTTACCAGTAAGCGCTAGTCTATTGTTTTTAGTTGTAATGGTTGTCTGATCGGTTGTATCAGTACGCTTTTTACATTTAACACAATATAGATCCATAATTTATATATAGAGTTATGAATATAATTGATTTTTCAGCGACTAAAAGAAGAGAACCGGTAAAACACCACGCAGCGCTTCCGAATTCTGTCCGTGCCATTATAATCGGACCATCTGGATCGGGTAAAACACAATTACTGCTTAATTTGATAATGCGATTTATGAAGTGGGATAAATTATATTTAGTTGCCCCATCCGTAGATGATCAACGGTGCTTTGAAGTGCTAAAAGATTATAATGAAAATGCATCAGAAATTAAAGGTGAAAGTGTAATTGACTTTATTACTGATATTAATGATGCACCATCAGTAGAAGATCTCGATGGAGACATAAACAATCTTGTAGTGTACGATGATGTAATGTTAGATAATCAAAAGAACCCTGCTAGAATATTTTCCCGAGGTAGGCATAAAAACACTGACGTGATATATGTCACTCAACGATACACTCAAATTCCAAAAGTGATTCGCGATAACTGCAATATTCTTGCTGTATTCAACGGCGTTGATACACATACGCTACGAAATATTTGGCAGACATGGTGTTCCGATATGGACTTCAATGGATTTAAAAATTACTTTAGTCATGCTCAGTCAGTCCCATATGGATTTATAACAATAAATTTACACGACCCTCGGTCACGATATCGTATTGGACTTGATCAAATATTTGGTTAAATAATTTGTATTAATCAGCAGCAGGGGGAGGGTGAGATGACAACATATTTGCGACGTAGATGGCAGCAATTTTGAGGGTGGTTATGACAACATATTTGCGACAAAATCGCTAAGGCTCCATTTGTAAAATGGGGTCTTTATTTTTTTTTTTTGGTTAAAATATGAGATTTCGTAGGAAGGCTCCATTTGGCATTCTGAGGCTTTAATCGATTTTGTCGCAAAAATTTGTAGGGTTCGCCCCCCCCCTGCTGCTATGTGACTGGGTGGGATATGGTGCTACATGTCTGCGGCATGATACCCCAGTGGTAGTCATCACTAGGAACTGCCACACTGCAGACAATCCAAATCACACACACACACACACACACACACACCCATAAGTTTAAGCTATGCATGCCTCTGTTTAGGGAGGCGAACGAGAAATATAGATCTTTACGAACCCTGGACACAGGTGCTCCACGCGAGCTTGATGCTAAGAAAGAACGAAAAAACCAAATAAACAATAATCTGATGTAATACAGTAGCTCTTTTCACCGGTTGTCACCTGAGCGTAGATGTATCCACTCAGACAAAATTCGCGAAATTCGCACGTTTCAGAGCCCGTAACTTCAGTTTGGTGCAACACAGAATAATCAGTGATGGCTTGATGGATAGAAAATATCGCAGAAGTGAAACAAGCCCTAGAATATGATTGTAAGCCGTTAAATACGAAAATAGCAGAATGAAATCGAGTGTAATGGGTGGAACGAAGTGTTCGGAAGTTACTTACCTTGTCTCTTATATATTATTGTAGAGAGTGTCCAATGTCAGAACGCGTCATTGGGGTAATCTGAGGTATTGTTGTCACTCTGATTGACTTTTTCCTTCGGATTATTGTTTTTTTATTCTTAGCATCAAGCTCGCGTCGATCACCCGTGACCCTGGAGGGGTGTATGTTATAATGGCGGTTAAATAAACTTGCGATCTGACGGCGTAGTAAACGGTTTAAGGTGTGTTTTCGAAGCTACGTGTCGTGTTGTGAAAAAATACACAGTTTTGATGGAGGTGAATAGATTTTGATGGGGGGGGGGCGTCCAGAACCTCATCTCCAATGACACGTAACCATGGGTGTGAGGAGACAGTTCTGCCCAAGTGAAAGAAAGAGAGAGAACGTTAATGCTAACAGGTTTTGTTTAATTTAATACATAATGTTTCTTTGATTTAAGTCTAAGATAAGGATTTAAATTGATTTGTCTTAAATGATATATGAATCATATATGCCAATATTGATCATTATTGATTTGTGGCATGCCTTTTTGTCTAGCCGTTGTTAGATAGCATTAGTGTCGTATAATACGTGAATTTAACTTTAATTTGTTTTATTAGCTTGTGAAGTATTTTGACCTATCAGTTGGATGTATTAACACTTGAGCAGATGTTGTGGGCTGCACATTTATTTATTGATCCGCGTATAGGTGTTCGACATTTAGTTCAAGAGCATGATTAATAGTTCACATTGCAGGGACTTACTTGTCATTCAGTAATGACAAATATTTCTATTGTAAAAATACATTGATTTTCCTATAATATGTTAAATTGTCTATCGAAAGAGATTAGTTCGAGTGTATGTAGACAAACATGGCATTGGCTGTATTGGTTATGACCTGAAGCCAACAGGCAGTTGAGTGTCCGATGTGAAACGTGATATTGGCTATTATGAAAATATAGTATATATTCTGTTAAAAAAGTAAAGAATGGGCTAAGAATTAGGCCGAATTTATTTTATTTTATCTCGAGCTAGCTTCCACGCCTAAACCTATGGGATTGAACAACCATTATAACAGACTGAACGTCTAAGAGAGGCCAATCAAGGTGGTTGGACGTATAATTAGGCAAGAAGGAACCCGGAAGAGTTCCAGTTCAAGTAGACCCCAATCGACAAGCTATGCAGATTCCGGTGATTAGGCCGCAGCCAGTTAACATATTATGAAAAACATGCCGAGAATTAAAGTTCGAATACTCATTTGATTTCGTGATAAACTTTGCTGTAAATGGATCTGCTAAGTGCATTTAAGAACTTTAAGCTAATTGATTTCTTTTCTTTTCTTTCTTTTCTGGGTAGAGGTGCACCCTGAAATTGGTTCCGTACGATTTTATTTTGTTTTATCCAGTTGGTTACATTGTTGTATTCTGTATCCAGGGTATATGATGTTTGACCAATATCTATGATCGGTTCTCTATTATTCCATCCAATAATTTCAGTTCAATATTCGTTCGATCCGGGCTCAAACACCGTGGTCGATCATCCTCTAAGCATCAATAACCACCAAAGCACGACATAATCACATTCTTTTCTTTCTTCCTTACTTTCTTTATCATATTCGGATTTTATTCTTTTCAGATTTTGAAGAGTTGTTTTTTTTTTATAACGATGATTCTTGTATTCCTTCTCTCAGTGTGTTGATTGCTGACACAAGGAAATGTGACGACCAGTTAATTTCTGAGATTGCAATAATTCATTATGTTGAAGCCATATGTATAAGGATAAAAACTTTCTTTAAGAGACGAGGAGCACAGTTCTGCTAAATCAGTTTTGGCGAAAACAATAGAACAAATCATTAAAAACCGGTCACAAACGATCAAATAAACAAACATAACGTCTTCAGTTGCCCTTTTTTTTCCCGAAAGAACACTGTAGCAATTACTGCCTCCGCGTCCTATAAAATCGGACCCTAGTCAGCTGGTGAAATTTAACGTTAACTTTGAAGTGGCGATGTTTGCATATTGCTTTCTAACGATTGATATAGTTCACGAAAGAAAGTTTGAAGGCAACATTTTCATAAAATTAATTTAAGTAATTGTACACCAAACTGGAGCGCTAAAGCAATTAGCTCATCCACAAGACTCGGTATTTACAACGTTCATGTTCCAAAATTGTATCAGTGTCAAATAGTCACAGATAAAATTAAATCTGATCTTACATTATTAAACATGATGTGGGAAAATTGGGGTGTGATTAAATATAAAACGAAAGATTACACTATAGACTATATATTAGGCTTGCTTTTTCGTAACGGTAGAGGATTGATATATCCACAAAATATTTTTTTTTTTGTTTAGACAGGACGACATGAACTTCAACGCAAAAGAATGCATTATGAGATTTTAGTTGAAACACAAACTGAGGCCTATATACATAAAGAAAAATTAATGAGCCATTCAATTTTCAACCATCTTCCCTCTCCACGTCACACACACACACACACACACACACACACACACACACACACACACACACACACACACACAGTAATGGAAACTGGAGCCCCGCCCTTCATACATACATAAAGAAAAATTGGATGAAAAATTACTGACCCATTCAACTTTCAACCATCTTCCCACTCCACGTCACGCACGCACGCACACACACACACACACACACACACACACACACACACACACAGAGTAATGGAAACTGGAGCCCCGCCCTTCCCCAATATGAATGAAATGCACAGGAACGTTTCCTACAGTAAATTATCTTTACAGCTGGATGGCCAATCCCTGTAAACGCTTAAAATACAAACACCTCATGGGTTCCGTCCCACAACCCCCTCTCCTAATGTTTTAATCACCACACTCTAACTCCACACGATAAACTATATTTACCAATTTTCCACTGTAAACACGCTGAGTTACTTTTCTGAAACACGCTTTTATATGGAATGAAATTTTTAAAAAAATCCCACTACAATTGTATCAATAAGCATTACCTATCACACATGCACACACTGTTAGTACGCAAGTATAAAATCAGACATAACGACATATATGGTATTCTTATTTTTTATGTTGGAGAATGCCCGTCTGTGCCAATATTTCGATTTTGAAATGTCTTATGTTTGTGAGTATGTGTGTCTGTGTGTAATATTGACATGTTGTAAAACACAATAATACTTGAGTTGCATTTTTACATGTTATTTTTAATTCATTATTTCTATCATTCTTGGTTTTTAATTTTAACTGCTTCAATGCCGTAAGTCGTTCTTTGTATTCAGATGATACTTTAAAATGGCCGATCCTTTTGCTGCCTTAGTATTATTCCATCACACGTACACGAGAACAGAGAATAAAAATACGTATTTAGTAAAATCGTTCTTCAATGAACGATATTTCCAACAAAAGGGTTTCTTTATTCACTGACAAACTCTTTGAAAGTTGTTAGTTTATCTGAGAAAAACTTTGATTTACGAAAAGCAAAGAACTGAAAACAAATTAAAGGGGTTAGAAGCACGGTATACAAAACACGAGTTGATAAATAATATCAAAACCCATTAACAACGATAATGAAAAAGATTATATTCCTTGACCTGTGTCACACTTAAATGTTACTGTAACAAAGACAGCATTATGGGAAGACCAAATTTCCAGCCGATGTTCAAGAAGTTTTATGAAACGAGCTCTTCTGTAACAAACGATATATTCATGCCAAAAGGCAATACTACTACCATAAACTTCCATAAGAAAGTTCTTCAAGTTAAACACGAAATTTAGATCACTACGTAGTATTTCTATATGTACTCTGTCAAAATTATTTCCATTACTTCTTCAAAAAGATATAAAGGTAAAATTACAATCAAAAACGAACTTTATGACGAAAATTTATGCTCAGATTCAGAATTGCACACTCCATTAGGATGCATGCGGTATGTCTCTTCAACACTAAATTGATATGGAAGATAAACTGCACTTCAAAATATGAAGAAAATTCTGGTACACAATTGAAAATGTTTGCTGGAGTATCAATAACTTAAGTATTCTTGATAAAACAAGATTTTAGGCCATGTCAACATACCAAATATGAAGGAAGGAAATCGGGTTAGGGGTGGTCCAAACATCCCCAGTAATGTTTGAGCGTGGGCACTCGGTACACAGATGCCTCTCATTTCCTTTGTAGCAAATTAATTCATCCGGGAGTTTAATGGAAGAAGTCTCTTTGATTTTACGCACCGGATCACTTCATTCCGCTATAAATAGCTTATATAAATATGATCATCATTTATCAGTCTTCCAGATACAAACCTTTAGGTTAAATATAGAATTTTAATTTACCAGAAAAATGTCAAAGACGCCTTCAAAATAGAGCTCTTGTGATTATAGTTTTGAGGGATCCAGCACACGTGTTAAAGCGTGTATATAAAAAATTAACCATAGCCTAAATAGCATCTGTAGCAACTGACTTCTTGACGTAAAGTATATGTTAACCGAGAACATCGCATGACACCATGGAGATACTTTTATTTGTGGGACGCACGCATTCTTAATTTCTTCGAAGAATACAGTTCTGCATGGAACATGATTATCATAATCCTATGGTATTTAAAGTAACGGAAAAGAGCGAATACAAAGTGAAAATTTAAAAAGAACTTAAGTATTGTGAGTTAATTGCCAAATAATTCTAAAAGTTCTATCACAAGTACAAATTGGACCTTTAGGTCCAATTGAATTTCACTGTGGTCCCAAATAAACTCCAATATAGAATGTGTTGATGTGCCTATAGCCTTAAAAGTGATATTGTGCCAATAACATGGGATGTGATTATGTGTTGATACTCTTATGATGTATCTTAATAATATAATCCAAAATGTCCATGACTAAATTCACTACATAATTTAAAAAAATAATGCTTTGGTCCAAAGTATTATCGAGCATCTTTTCCCCCCCAGAGAATAATAATTTTAATAAATAGATTTATCCAAATTAGATATTATCACAACAAAAAGGCTGATTCTGTTTCAAATGTTAAGTCAATAATGAATAATCATAAATAGGTTTATATATCCCTCAAGTTGAGCTAGATAGCAATTACCACATACTGGAAATATGTGAACTTAATGGGAAATTTTTTTTTTGGAACTTTCTAAGGTCAGAAGCAAGAATGTATCATTAATTCGAACTGAAGTAAACAGGTTTACAATTAATAATGATGATTGAAAAAGCCAATAAACAATGCAAATTAAATATGCATAACAATAGCGAAGTTGTTTTTTTTTAATATAAATATTTGTCCACTTTTACATGTCATTTGATTTGACATTCTAGTATTGGTTTTTGACCAGATACATAACACTTCATTGTTCAAGAGTAATGACAGATATCAAGCTAGTTATTTTGATTTGAAATTTTTGTTTCTTTTGTTTTTAAACACGCATCTTTGTTAAAATTTTACTACAAATATGGATACGACAAACATTTGGGAAAACAAACATTGTAAAAATTTGAAGTAATTATATGAGCTCTGATAAGAGTTAAGCTATTAAATATACAATGCAGGAATAAAAAATATACCTATCGATATATCTAGCTTCCAATCTGGTTTTTATTTTCTTAATTGCCTAACTACCTTGCTAGATACATTTTCCTACATGCTTGCCTTTATCGACATACCACGCCTTTTTAGTTAAGAAGATATGTAGCAACATTGAAAGAAACCCAGCAAGATATGAGTGTCTCCTGTCAATGAATTTACATAAATTTAACATTTTTCTCGTCTTTCATGAACTCACACATCAGGTTTTATGACCTTATTTGCAACAACGTCTTTGAAAATGTGGCAGATGTAAATCAAATATAAATATGCAATGAAACTTGAAAAGTAAATGTACTTTACTTCTGCCTACACATGCCGTTAGAAGTCATGATAATGGGGATTTGATACCATCTGACCAATTCCAGTTCCCATGACTGAAACCCTTTCAGGATTCCTTCTAAAGTTTCTAACTGAGGATCCTTTTTACACATCGTGATTGTAACCCACTTGAGTCCAAGTGGGAGTTTTGCTTTAAATAGTGAGATAGCTACAGTGATGTGAGCTCGGAGACTGATTTCCCGTTTACGTCACTTGCATCCCGGTTCCCTATCTACGCTTGAAATCAATAGCAACTGTCCATTTCAGCCATGCTGATAGTTTTCTATTCAAAGCCGAACCAAGTCAAGTGTAGGGGTGAGAATTTTCAAAAATTTCAAAAGGTCTCTGACTTTCCTCGAAAGTGCACCAAAGCAAAAGTCTGTATGTCTATTTACTTGAAGTGTTCATAATATCTGATAAACGTGCGCAAGAATAAAACGATGGTCAATTTTTAAGTCATAAGTGTTTGTCAGACGTCGTGGTGGTGGTCTGGAAACTCCCGGTATTGCTCCTCAATGGAAACTGAGTAAAGCTTACTGATTATACTGCTACTGCTTTGCCTGTAAAGACGCGTGTTCACGTATGCAACCGTAACGAAATTATTTCTTTTTCAGCGCCGCCAACGCACCAGTTAATATAGTTAATATAGCTGGACAGCAAATCAGGCAGTTGTACTGATAGCTGCTGCAGTCAAAATTCAAGAAACACAATGGTCAACAGTGGTCGTGGTGGTGGTTCTGTAATAAAACACTCAGACACACACCCACACACCCTCGCACGCGTGCGCACGTACACGTTTCTATTCGTTAGTGAAACGGTTTTCTTGGTGATTTCATATTGCGACTGTAGGAGCTTCTACTGCTTTTTCACGTTAACTTTGAAGGTCCATGCCGCTAATTATTTTAATAAGGCGATTGTGTAGTGCAATTATTTGTGAGGCAGACCATGCTCAGACTCAGCATGCAACAACACGTCTGACCAATTACTCCTTTTTATTCATACAACTGCCATGTAATAATAGAACATATTTTTCTGGAGAATATTTTAGTCAGTCGAGTGTGCGTTCTGGCATGACTTACATATATAATCACACTGACTGAGTACGCCATTGAATGGTATCTGAAACGATTGTTTGTGTATTTGTCTAACAAATGTTACATGAAAAAGTGAGTACATCTTGAGCAGCATTCAAAATCTTTCTTTTCTATTTTGAGTTAATGTTGGTTCAGTATAATTGTTGGGAAATATAAAAAAGGTGGTTTATGTTAGTGAATTTCATATCTTCAGTGTAGAAGCAGTACCTCTGTGCTTCCACGCATGGTGGTGTTGTAGTCTGCAACCGGGTGTGTTCACGCCCAAATGCAATGATTTCAAGATGAATTCCAGTTGGTTTTAGTGCATCAGAATGGTTGTTGTTGTTGGGCTTAACGCCATTTTTCAGCACACGATAGGCTATTCATGGCGGCCAGTATTAATGGTGGAGGAAGAAACCGGGAAATAACCGGAAAGAACCACCGACCCCACGAGAAGCTACTGGCAAGCTTTCTCGCATATCAACATTTGCCGAATCCTAGACTCGAACTCACGCAGATAGAGGTGAGATGGCTGTGATCCGTAACGGACAGCGCTTTAGACCACTCGGCCACTCGGGGCCCCCATCAGAATGGTGGTCCTAATCGTCGAATTCTATTTGACCCTTCGCAAAATTATATTTGAGCGTATTTGAAGGTCTGTTAATCTTTTTCTTACACAGATATTAGTCGACAGCGAGAACACAATTGCTGTCTATATTAACATCCACTTTCACCCGATTCACACGTCTCATCTACAAATTCCGCAACATCACCATAGACGCTAATTCCTTCCAACTCAATTTCGTCTCTTTCACTAATGCCCAGCTATAAAGTCATGTATAATCTATAATATTACTCCTGCGTTGTGTTTGACCTTCAAACATTGCCGCGGGCTAGCGTTAATCTCTTATGCAAGGTTATCTTGAATCGGCAAAGACGATGGATCGCACGAGTTCACACCTTCACACCTACAAGTTATTAGGTTAGTTTTGAGCGGGTCATGTTCTCATCCGTCCCCTCGTTCACAGACAGCGAGAGAGACATTGACCGCTAAGTTTGATTGGATCGGTTCACTGCGACATCCAATCGGAATTGAGATAGAGGTCTGATTACAATTTAGATCCGAATGATAATTTTCATAACTCGTACGCGAGGATTTAGTTTCGCTTTAACAGTCTGCTTAGCGATAGGTTTACTCCCAGTGATGTCACTCGTAATTTGGCGGTAAAATTTAGAGGTAGATTCTATGGAAATACAATGCTTCGAAAGGTCGTTTGCTCTATTTTTGCAGAATATTACGGCATCATAATTATAATTATTTGCAGTATGTATACTTAATTAATACGATCATCTTTATTTCATTATATGCTATTGTAATGTAACATGCATTTTGGACTTAACCTAGTTTATTTTCTATTTGATCTGAATTATTGATTTTGTAAAATATATTTTCTGCAAAAAAAATGTTTAGTTGCTAAAATATTATTTATGTTAATATCAAGATCAATATCAATGGATATAAAACATGTGGGTTCTTTTTTTTGGTCTTTGTCTAGGTTATTGAAATTCCCCTACAATGTTCCTGGCGTATTTGGCTTAGTCCACGTTATAAATTATAATTTTAATAACAGACTTTCTCATCACATTTTATTTTGTAAATATTAGGGAGTTTCTCGACGTTTATTTTCTATTATGTTATAGGTTTTTTGTTTTAGAAAATGCTAATTGTGAATGAACTCAAGTAGAGAACTATACAATCTTGTTACTGGAAATATTAGTCATTCGTGCTAAAACATCTGAGCAGAATAAAGTTATTGTTGTGTACAGAACTGGATTTAGAATTACATGAATCCAAATTATTTACTTTCTGGAAATACGAAAGTGCTCTGATAACATTCTTGGTAAAAGAGATTTGAATTTATACCGAAGTTTCAAAAAAGATTTTTTTTTCATGGATTGTATTACTGTGTTTCAACAAAAGACTGTTGGCACATCAATACTTTACAAGCTATCCACATACGCGTCAACACTAAAAGCGTTGAATTCAATTTCGATTTCTACTAAGGTTTATTCAGAACTTATATTATTAGGACTTGTGTCTGTAATTCTAGGATTATTTTGGTATTTAGTTTGCAACACCGTACGTTCTTTTTCATTTTCAATTTTTTTTCTATGGAAATAAACTATTTGTTTAATTTTTCAAAGCTTGTTGCTTCTCACTTTTTTTCTGTCACTTATTATAAGAGCATACACTTGTAATACTAACATATTCCTAAAACCATTCAACGAAACGTCGTCGGCACACAAGATTCATTGAAATTTTTTTTGAAGGCCATGAGTGTCAAACGTTCAAAATATCATCAATGTGTCGCAGTTGTACAGGATTATATTAGGTAGGTGGGCGTATCATTGTGTTAAATCGATCACGTCTTTATGGCTCGGCCAGCAGAAAAATATTCTAATGGGATTTTCTTGTCGGTCAAGCACCACGTTGTCGTACACAACAATATTCGTGCTCGGGTCAAGGTCACCAATGGTAGAACTTGGTCGAGCGGGAAAAAGAACTAAATAGTTAACGACGAATGCGTTTTTTTTGACGACGCATGTACCTACGTGATTTTATATTTCTTTTAGAATAACTTTTCTGGCTTTTCATTATATTCTTCCCCAGTTTAATCATGCTCACTCCAACTACATTCCTAATCCAGTTAATTTATCAAGATGATCCGGATGCGTCTTTGAAAAAAAAACAACAATCGTATATAGCATTTTTTTTACCTTTCTGACTGATTGATATAAGCATTCAAGCTAAAAAGCGATTTACTTTCGTGGCGTTACAAGCACCATGGGACTGGTAATAGAATTTCCGTATTAGCCGCAAAAATATGTTCTTTCATATGCGACAAATGCATAGTTTCTAGCGACACCGTAAAATAGATCAATACAATTCTTTAACAGTGATTCACTTATGGGACGTAGTATAATATCGATCGCTCTGTGATTTGACTGCACCGAAGCTCCAACCAATGACAAGCAAAGCCCCCACGTCGTCATGCGTGGGAAATAATTACAGATGCACATGTATATAAAAAATTTCTCAAAACGAAAAGTTATAGGGAATCTCGAAAGTGTT
This sequence comes from Potamilus streckersoni, assembly GCA_016746295.1. Lineage (NCBI taxonomy): Eukaryota > Metazoa > Mollusca > Bivalvia > Unionida > Unionidae > Potamilus > Potamilus streckersoni. The sequence continues at coordinate 671,930 of JAEAOA010000520.1, read as the reverse complement.
TTTGGCTTAAGGAACGTAAATGATGAGACATTGTCAAACCCTTATTATCATACTACTCCGTTTGTCGGTGAAGATTGCTCAGCAAATTTCATGATTGTAAATGGAATGGTATAAGAATCACTTATTTTGCCGGTAGTTAGTAGCACCCTACAAAGAGAACATGCTATTTAGCAATAACTCAGTAGGTTTGATCGGCTGACATTTAAATTTTGCGCATGAGATATATGACAGTTTGTTGAATGTGTGCACCAAATAATTTCTGGCATACTTTACCAAGTAATTATTACCCACTGAATAACTCACTAACTGTATTATGTTATGGCATAACTAGCCAAGTTATTATGACCACTCGATTGATCTAACTATAATATATTCCGGCATACTTAGCCAAGTTATTATGACCACTCGATTGATCTAACTATAACATATTCGGGCATACTTAGCCAAGTTATTATGACCACTCGATTGATCTAACTATAATATATTCTGGCATACTTAGCCAAGTTATTATGACCACTCGATTAATCTAAATATAATATATTATGGCATACTTAAGCCAAGTAATTATGACCACTCGATTAATCTAAATATAATATATTATGGCATACTTAAGCCAAGTTATTATGACCACTCGATTAATCTAAATATAATATATTATGGCATACTTAAGCCAAGTTATTATGACCACTCGATTAATCTAAATATAATATATTATGGCATACTTAAGCCAAGTAATTATGACCACTCGATTAATCTAAATATAATATATTATGGCATACTTAAGCCAAGTTATTATGACCACTCGATTAATCTAAATATAATATATTATGGCATACTTAAGCCAAGTAATTATGACCACTCGATTAATCTAAATATAATATATTATGGCATACTTAAGCCAAGTTATTATGACCACTCGATTAATCTAAATATAATATATTATGGCATACTTAAGCCAAATGATTATGATCACTCGATTGACCTAACTACAATAGGTTTCTTTAGACCGCTTATCGTACCCAAAAAAGCTCAGTCGTTTTTCGCAAACAGCAATAAATTACAATTTCAAAGGAAATGTCGGCATCCTACACTGATAAATGGTATTCACCTCACCAATTCTGCAAATAAATTTAAATTTTTCTAGGATAGTGTAACTTTAATATAATTTTTTAAATTTATTTGATATACTAGTCCCAACCAATACACGCAAGCAGGTCGGTTGACAATATAAGAAGACAGAGATGTAAATTATACTACTGATAGGGAAGTACAGTCAATCAGGTTCATCTTTTTAATACTTTTAGGATCATTCGTGGATTCTAGGCAATATCTCGTTTTCCAATTTCTTCCACTTAGAAGAACATTATGTGCCACACACTGGAACTTCAAGACAGGAAAGATAACTTCTGGTCAATCCAGTTTGTGAATTAGCTGAAATGTCTTTCAGAAATTTATGAAAGTTTTAAAAGAAGCCAAGGAAATCACCAATTATTCCATTAACATCTTTTTTTCTTCAATTTGGTGAAAAAACAAATAACGTTTTCAGGATTGCATTTTCTGTAGCTTTCTGGCTTCATTTTACGGCACAATAACAAATTAGGTTAGCAGGTACACTGTGACAATTGCGCACTTGTAGCATTGAGGTATTTTGTGGGTCTGTATAAAAAAAGCGTTCATTATAAATCTTAAAAATGTACTTTAATGGTGCTAAAGATTTTAGAGATAATTTCACAGTACATTCTGTCGTGGCCAGCGTGACACGGTAAACATTCAGTTTGACATATGGGCTAGACTCGCAATAGTGTTAATAGGCAACATGTTTCAACTGAAGTTCAGTAATTAATGTATAGCAACAGCGGGATGTAATAGTTTTGCTAAAAGAGCTAATTATGTCGTAGTTCTACTTAAGAAGGTGAAAAGCCGCTGAAAAGACATCACTCTATGATGGTAAGATGTGTGTTAAGTTTCGAATTGACCATAATAACTAAGTTCTGGTGAATTGCCAAAAGAATAAAAACCTGACACGTATTTAAGTTGGGTATTATAATTTTATTTGAAGGCAAAAATAGCTCCATACTTGTACTGACAGCTGAAAAGAGAGCCGTCTACAACCAAGATTGTTGATGATCCTAAGAGAAAGTGAAGCATTGAAATTTAATATTTCAGTTTCATTTTGTTTATATAATTGATTAAATTGTTATATTTCATATACGCGGACTCGTTTTGTTCTATTCTATACCTCTGCTCTGATATCTGTTATTCTACCCTTTAAGATCATATTTTTCTTTTGTTTACTCGATCCGGACAATATAACCGTAGTCAGTCATCTCCTAGATAACGATAATCAAAAACCATAAGACGTGTTATCACACATTTATCTTCATTCCACCACTTTCTATCATATACAATAAAACTTACAAATCTAAAAAAGGTACAATTTCATCTAAACTGGGCTATTCAACGAATTGCACTCATAATGACTCATTTCATATGAAAAATACTATAAAGAACAGCTTTTCATAATTTGCATAACTTAAAGAACAAAAGAAACAAAATTATCAGCACACGTAAATACGAGCAAATGGTCTGTTTGCGTTTGAGTCTTAGAAGCGATCAAAGAGGTCCAAAGTGCACGAGCTTATGATGGATCATGAACGTGGATTCAGAACTCGTAGAAATGAATGCAGAGTACAAAAATTTCGAGGATCTGGGATTAACTGGCCCGCCCTTTTATCTCTCTGAAAATTGAGGGACTCACAATAGAGAATTGTATTTAGTGAGTACCCTATTTGTACAGACAGTAAATAAACCACTCAAAATACTAGTATTAGAAGAAAGCAAGGCCGTGAAAACCCCTTTTGTTCCAAAGAACATTTCACCAGCTAAAAACTGTATCATGTGATTTGTATTTTTTTAAAAAAAACTCAACGTGAAATGTAATTAATAATACTAAATAAAGTCATCTTATTATCTAAAACATATTTTTGTAAGGCGGAAGGAAATTTATTCAGACGGTGGGATAGCTAAGAGTATCGAAATTTTTGAAGGGAAATTAAAAACAAAGTTGTATGTAGATTGTGGGAGCTCCTCTTTCAGACCTCCAATTTCTACTACACTGTTGGTCTGCAGTGCTATACAGTCTTTTTAAAACGTGACCTTGGACTACTACAATAAAAGTTATACAAGAATTTCTGTATAAAGTATAATTTACGCACTTTTCAGATTTATTTCTAATAAGAGACCAAAAATACTTTGGCACTCAAAGATTCGATAATTGTCATTTCTGAATTATAGCACGTATTTGAGATCAACTGTATATCCTAACAAAGGAATGCGTTATCTTTGCATTGTAAATAACTACATACTAAGTCGTTTATTTTACTAATACTGTGAAAATTGTTGGTTAACGAATTCCATTAACTTCAAAGACAAGATGGATACTTTGTTATAATCGAGGTCTGCCATGATAACTAAACACTTTGTGTCAAGCACAGCGAGATCATTATGAAATAGAGTTTTAAAAATGCACAGTCGCCGTTTTTGTCCAAAAGTATGTAAAAATTGATGAATAAAAGGGTGTGTAACTGGTTTATTCAAACAATTTTGAACTTGCAGTAAATAAATTAATATGCAATTTGCAATGAAATAAAGGTATCTTTCCTTGTAATACAGTGTGGTTTCACGAGCGTCTTAAATAAATCCACTCAATATGCTAACAAAGTCAGTTTGAAGCATACATATTTTAATTTTTTTTAACTACGTGGAAATGTTTCCAATTAATTAGTAAAAAGCTGATTCTGTCTATTGTGTACGTACAAACACAGAAGAGAAGTTACGAACACTTCTACCACTGCATTTCTAGCATTCGAGACGAACACTGTTATTAGATATTTTATTTTCTTAAATAATGATGAAGTTGACGGTATATTAGCGGTATTTAATATTTTTCAATACGATATACGAATAGTCAGTGAAAGTACGCATGTGCAAATACAGTACTGCTGCTTATCTGATGTAAACAAGTAATAAATCGACTGCAAAAATATTGCGTTCATTTATTTATAAATTTATTTTCCAAACGGTCAATTCATATTTTTTGGAGAGGCAGTTGAAGTGAAGTTTAGGGCGGGGTGGGGTGGATAATCTGAACTAATTACATTAACGGTTTTATACTACCTACTAACTTATAGTGGAATGACCATAACATGAAAGTTCAGAATCGTACTCAAAATATTCAATTTGTAGTTTTGCGATTTGTTTGTGTTTGTGTCTATCTCGGATGCGGAGAGGTCGCAGTTCGAACCCCAAAAGAGTCATAAGAAATATTTATATAAAAAAATGTTACTAGCAGCTGCCTTGCCTGGCGCTCAGCATTAGGAAGTTAGTGTTAGGACTGGTCGGCCTTGTGTCAAGATAATGTGACTGGGTGGGACAAGATGCTATAAATGATGCCCCACTGCTAGTCATCCTCACAAACTGTCATTCTGAAAACATCGTTGCAATATGATTGAAAATAAGTAGAAGTACTTTAAAAATCCAAATCACATACATTGTGTGTGTGTGTGTGTGTGTGTGTGTTCATGTGTGTACGTGTAAAAAAAATAAAATGCTTTTGTTTGCTTGATGGATAAAAAAAAAACAGAACGAAAGAGAAAGAAGGAAAAAGAACATTGATCAGAGTCAGTCCAAAATGCCCCCACTTCCTCCGATTATCAAAACATTTTTTGAATCAACCTAAAAATTTTGATGACCATGGTCAGGGGCGGGCACATTTCCTTGCATTTCTCCCCATTAATTATCATTCACCGCATTACCTTTTTATTTTGTTCTTTATCACGTTCGATATAATGCAGTTGTGCTATTATTTCAGTATATATTTTAGAGTGGAAATGATAAAGTTTGCTTCAAAGCTAGACTTTTGTTCAAGGTCATCTAGGAAGACGATTTGCAGCTCTACCACTTAGAGATTCCCAGACAACATCTTGATTGTCTCCTCCGATGAACTTAATACTTTAACAAGGATTATGAATTTTTGAAAACACAATCTAAGACTGCAAATATATTCAGGAGTATATACATATTCATTTAATTTTTATATTAATAAACATTTCTCCCTCAATTGTAAAAATGAGGAATTAATGTTCGTCTTAAATCATGAAAATATATACACGACAAGAGATAGGGACATACAGGTTGAAGAATATCGTTCGTTGTAGGAAAGATCAGTCCATCGACCCGTTTCAACGAGAAGCTTATTACTTGCAGTTCTAAACTTAATTATGCTTCTTTGTATTGTATTTATATAACGAGTGAATATCTTGTTAATTTATTAAAAGGTCCTTTTGAGTAAAACTGTATTATAAAGCATTCTCAATATATAAAACCCACATCTGAGTTAAACCATCTTGATTTATTTTAAATGTCTGTTGACAAAAGGCACATGCAGTTAGAAAATAACAAAACAAACACCCCCACCCCAAAAACAAGCAAAACCAAAGACAGTTGAAAACAACATCACTAAAATACCATATCTGACCATTTTCACTAAATGGTCATAATAATGTCTTGCACGACTCAGAAATACCGTATGCTTGTTCGCCACATGTCAATTGTCATTAAAAACATGACTGATGTCGTAAAACCGATCACGTGACCATGTAGTCCGACATTTATTGTTGGAAACCAAAATCGCTTATGTTGAAACTGGCAGATTGTGCTAGAAATAATGTGCCGTCAATAATAACATAAACGAGCGTTTAGTTAAGGGAAAGATCTAATTAAGTAAAGTATATACAACAATAATTAGGAAGAAGTTCTTAAAAGATAAATCGCACTCTAAGTAAACAATGGAAACATTATCATTATCTCTTGTTCTAAGTGGAAAATGCAAAATCTCCTTTTTTCCTGGAAGAATCGCTGTAAAAAATACTTTGCAGCACAGAAACCTACACACAGAGAGAAAAAGAAAGGCACCGCTACAGAAACAATATCCCTTAAAAAACATTTCAAAGTGGATGTAGCGTTCTAACTTTTACAGTGAACATGGTTTAAGAAAATGGATATAAACTATTAATTTTGCTTCAAAGCCAACTACTGTACGAAGTTATATTTACAGACAACATTTAGGTTAAAGCAAACTTTTAACTTGCAATTCAGAACATCAATAACATCCATCCATCCGTCCGTCCATCCATCCATCCATCCATCCATCCATCCATCCATCCATCCATCCATCCATCCATCCATCCATCCATCCATCCATCCATCCATCCATCCATCCATCCATCCATCCATCCATCTATCTATCTATCTATCTATCTATCTATCTATCTATCTATCTATCTATCTATCTATCTATCTATCTATCTTTAGAAGATGGGTTTATTGTTTTTATGTTAACTGAAATATACATTAAAATAAAAGAATCCCTACAACTTTAGCATAATGTGCCGTTCAAGGACGCTTCTTGATAAAACCCTATATGGGCAAATATTATGGAAGGTAAATATTCCATGTTAGAACAACTCCAAATTTTGGAGTTGCTACAGTATGAATATATATATATATATATATATATATATATATATATATATATATATATATATATATATATATATATATATATATATATATATAGCAAGAAAGACCGAAAACTAACAAGTTTAGTAAAATTAAACAAATAATATATTTCCTTATAATACACAGTGAAAATTTAAAAAAGAACTTACAGTATTATGAATTAAATCCTGAATAGTCTTAAACGTTCTATCATAAGTCCAAGAGTATAGAGCATTCTGAACGAATTCCAGTGGTGTTCTGAATTCATTCCAATTCTGATTGTGTTATGTACCAATAGTCAATAAAGTTGTTGATGTGCTGACAGTCTGTATCGCAATGATATATTGCAAAATGTCTCTAAATGAATTCACAATAATCCCAAAATGCTGATGTAGTCCTAAAATATGAATGAGCACTTTGTAATTCCAATTAATAATTTAAATAAATAAATCATTTCAAACTAACACTGAACACAACTTAAAGGATGACCCCACTTCAAATGTTAAGATAGGATTGAATTATATCTGTTTACGTCAGCCTTATATAAAAAAGTAAGATACAATAAGATAATTATGATATGATTCAAAAGTTAATTTCTAGACTATTATAAGCTACAAACAAGACCAGGTTTATTACTAAACCTTAAGTAAAGATCATGGAAAAACATCTGGTAGCATGGGGAAAAAAAGTCATTGGTCAGGTAAGTCCAAACTCCCTCCGTCAATCATGGACAAAAGTCAATCAAACAATACAAATTAATTATACATAACAGGATACACAGACAAACCGACCAATGCTCAGACCGACATATCGAAAGAATAATTTGCTTATACATAAAATAGTTACATATATTATAATTAAATGGACTATATATTAGCCTTCCATATACGGACTGACAAGAGTGTTAACTGTTTACTCAAACTAGAAGTAAACTTGAAACAATATCACACACTTATTCACACAGAATATAGTGCTAAGGCAAAGTAAATCAGTTTGCAGATGTTGTATGTGCACATTCAAATATTCAGAATTACGAGTGATATAGGAAATATCACATCTCTGATTCCTATTCTGAGAATAAATTTTAATGTCTATGTTGCTGTGCTTCCCAAATTACATCATCTAACTTAGAATATTCTGAGTACAATAAAAAAGTAAGTTTTACCTGTATTAAACTTCTGAGTACAATAAAAAAAGTAAGTTTAACATGCATTAAACTGTCTTGGAGAACATATTCACCCACCATATCGTTTTCTTCTTTTCAAATAAATTCTGTTGACTTCGAGTAATTAATTTTGTATCAAGGATCGCTTGGTGGTAATGATTACATCATATATAACATAAGTTATTAGACAGTAAGAAATTGTTTGAATATGTGATTCGCGTGAAATTATTATTATCCTATCGAAAAAGACAAGCAAACTGTTTCAGAAATGTCTTTAGGCTTAATATGGTTAATATGGGCTGATTTATAAAACGGGCCCGATTTAGGAAAGCATATCAAAACACATGAAACGATCCGCACACGTTTAGTTTAGCATATAACGTGTGTGTGTGTGTGTGTGTGTGTGTGTGTGTGTGTGAGAGAGAGAGAGAGAGAGAGAGAGAGAGAGAGAGAGAGAGAGAGAGAGAGAGAGAGAGAGAGAGAGAGAGAGAGAGAGAGAGAGAGAGAGAGAGATTTAACAATTTTTAGTCATATCGCTACGATATATGCAGTGTGACAGTTTATAGTGATGTCTAGCACTGGGAAATCATGCCGCAGATATGTAGCATGATGTCTCACTCAATCACATTAACCTGACACCAGGCCGACCAGTCCTAACACTAACCTCTTAATGCTGAGCGCCAAGCGAGGCAGCTGTTAGTGCCATTTTTATAAGTCTTTGGTATGACTCGGCCGGGGTTTGAACCCACGACCTTCCGCATTGGTGGCATATGCTCTAACCACTATGCCCCGGAGCATATTACGTAATATTTAAAATGTTCACAAAGGTTATTTCAAGGTGTAAAATTGTTTTTTGTTTAGTTGGGCATATCGCGTAAAATCTCTAAAGCAAAAATAGGATATTCCACGGAGTAAAATTGTTTTGATGAATTATGTCTATATAAACATAATTTAACCAAGGTTACCAGTTATACGGCAACTATGCCTAATAAAACGTTCTGGTGCCTATCTTACCGTAGCTAATGACCTTTTGAAATCACTATCAAGCATTTCTTTGTTCTTTTAAGCAGCTGTTTATCACACAGACCTGACTGGGAATAAGATATCCCTGAGTGTGAAATTTAACGATAATAAGTACAATTATTCAGTTAGACAGATAACTGAATAATATTACCTCGTAAACAGAAAGTGTACCTAATTTTTATGGTTATAAATTTGATGCCCATGTGATTGATGCAAGGAGCTCTTTCAAGGATTACTTTGTAAAGCTGCTTACAAACTCGTGCTCGGCAGTTGGGTTACAATCCATGTTGTTATTAAAATAGTGTTTATTTCTCTTATATTAGCAAAGAGACAGACACACGCACATACAAAATGGCTTCACTTTTTTCCAGCGGGTCGTCAAGAAAGTTGTTTCAAAGGAGTGAAATAATGTTCATAAAATGTTCTTCCAGTAGTTGACATTCAACCGGAATGCACGGTCCGCTAAGATCTTTCCACTCTTTCGTATTAAGGAGGTTAATTTCTACACCTGGAAATATTACAATTTACATCAATCATAAATTCGTAAACTTTTAACCGCAAAATAAAAACCGTACAATTTTTAAAGATTCGTACATTTAACTCTGACATTTAACCGTGAACAAGAAAACAACATACGATAGTAGATAAGGTTACATGAGCTTATTTTGCTTTTAAATGGTTCAAAATGACACAAAGAACATTCTTTCAGAGTTCCAATAAGATGCCATGCTTATAAACATAAATAATTCTAAATATTTTACACATGTTTGGAAAAATCATCATTGGAAAGTAACATAGGATATGAGAAAAGAAATAGGGATTAAACATACACCACATAGGGTTTGCGTATCATAAACGTGTGAAGACCCTCTTTTCTTCAACAAGCGATCCTCCCCTTTCCATCATTTTATCATTAGGTTAATATCGACATTCTGCAAGAAGCTACCTGTACCTGGATTCGCTTGCTTCTTTGAAGAAATGAATAATTCAAAGTTCAGTCCTTGATGTCCTTTGATTTGGATCGTTGACGTATCGTTGGCTTTGTCTTGTATGCAGTTTTGCTTAGAATACGCCTTGTTTCCACACATGTTAAACATAATTCCAGAGATTTCCCGAGATTATATTTGAAACTTTTCTGCTACTAATGTATGAGTAAATAATAAAGTTGGATGAATGGTAAGAGATGAGTAAACCCAATTCTATCTGCTACCGGAAACGAGGCTCTTGTTTGTATGCTAAATTTCTGGAAGAAATGGGTTTGCATACAATCATCTTTGACATCTTTATATGAGTTTGCTTGTAGCCCTTAAGTATAATTAAGAGAATTTTCAACAGTCTATTTACGGATGCTAGTGTTTCCTAACCTTTTGAACGCACGTTCTCGTCTGCATATATGAGTGTTATGTATCCGATTTAGTCTTGTGCAGGTGTGTGTCTAAATTAGATTTTATTAATATTATGTCTTTTGTACAGCATCTCGCTACAAATTATACTAAACATAAGTATCGTGTGTGCAGGTGTATTTCCTTGGCTATTGTCATAACAGGCTCTTAAATCATCGCCTCTTTTTCTATGCATTTATTAATGACAAAGCTCGTTTAAATTAGAAATTAAAATCTGGCCATGGTTGCTTTCCTCCCACATTTACACAAACAGCATTCCTGAATAACAACAGCTCATGTCATGCCTCTAAAATTCATTAACAAGGGCGCGTCAGATGTATCAACGCAGGTGTAGCTAATGACGAAATGGGCACTGATGTAAGGCATGCAAGTTACTTATTCAGAATTTTCTCCAACTGTCCGATAAAGTTTTGCTAAGTTAAAGGAACGCATGATATTTCTTTCCTGAACGTAAGCTTTACAGATATAGCCTGACAACCATGGGAGCTATATTTTGTTTACTGTAAATTTTATTTTTCATTTTCGATGTCACCATAGGTTTGAAATTCATCGTCGCAGTATATACGTTGTAAACGCTTGTCTTTAATGGCACCAAAACGGGTCTGAAAAGGTCTGTAATGGGATCTAAAACAACAGGACAAAATGAGAAGGGAAACAAGATAACAGAATAAAAGAATTTACGTAGATCGTAAAAAAGCGTGCAGAATGTGAAAATCCTTTGAAATTAAATCGTTTGTCAATGTAATAGCTTGGTATTTAAAAATGTATTATGTTTTCCAGATAACTGAACCAATCCCGTTAGAACAGTTTTTGTGTGCCCACCCCACCCCACCCCACAAAAGTCAGGATATATTACTTTCCATGACAAGCTGACATATCTTTTACCGATCGCATTCTAAGATAGAAATGCTGGACTTATCAACCATATATGATGTTTTGAGTACCACAGATTGAATATACTGACGTCAACTGAAATTATCAACCGTATATGGTGTTTTTAGTACCACATATTCAATATTCTGACAACATCAACTGGAAGTCAGAGGCATGCCAGATTGTAATGCTTAGAATGTCAAATCCTAGTTGAAGAGGCTGCTTGGGTATAGGTAGCTGTTATGGCCAGCATTTACAAATACAGTCAAAAAACAAGGCACATATTGGTCAGGGTTAATGGACTAAGAGTTCCAAGTAAACTAAAACTCATTAGAGTAGTGAATACCATCCAATTTCTTTTATCCAACTATTATAAAATGTTATCAGGGATACAGATCTAGTCAAGCATGAATGCCCAGGTTTACAGTAGACTAGTCTATTTGGTATCTTCTCAAAAGTGCCAGTAAAACAATGTCGGTGATTGCAGGAGTCAATTATTGCATCATTCTTGCATTTTTTTCCACCTTATTTGCTGATGTTTCGATCAATACTATTAAAAATTCATGACAAGCTGTACGAAGTACCATTGTTTTGAACTTGTCAGTAGTCAATATGGAAAATACTATATTTAGATTGGTGGTAAAAATCGTTTTATAAAGTTTCCCTGAGCGGCAATTACAGGAAAAAATGAATACACGTTTACACCACCTTACTGTTACTATATTACACCCAGTTACTATAACAACATTACATATCATTACAATGACCATATTACACCTATTATGAAGACTATATTACACCCAATTACTATTACTATATTGCACCCCATTATCATGACTATATTACACCCATTACTAAGACTATATTAGACCCCATTACTGTGACAATATTACACCCCATTACCCTAAATATATTACACCCTTTTACTATGACTATATTATACCCCATTACTATGACTATATTGGTATGATTATATTACATCCCATTACTATGAGTATATTATATCGTATTACTATGACAATATTATACCCCATTAATGTGATTATATTACACCCCATTACTGTAAATATATTAAACCTCCTTAATACAACTATATTACACCTCATTAATATCACTAAAATACACAACATTACAATAACTATCTTGTACCCCATTTTTATGACTATATTACATCCCATTACTATGACAATATAACTATGATTATATTACACCTAAATACTATGACTATATTAGACCATATTATTATCATTATATTACACCCTATTACCATGACTATATTACACCCCATTACTATGACAATAATACTATGAGTATATTACACCTCATTAATTTGACTACATTACACCCCATTTCTAAGAGTATATGACACCCAGTTACTATGACTATATTACACCCCATTAATATGTCTATATTAAAATGACAATATTACATATCATTACTATGACTATATTACTCCTCATTACTATGACTATATTACTTTGACTATATTATTCCCCATTATTATGACCATATTATACCCCATTGATATGACTGTATTACACCTAATACTATGAGATTATTACTATAACTATATTACACCACATTACTATGTCTATATTACAACCCATTATTATGACAATATTACATCCCATTATTATGACTATATACCACCCCATTACTGTGACTGTATTACACCCGATTATTATGAGTATATTACACCCAATATAATGTCTTCATTACAGCCCATCACTATAACTATATAAAACCCCATTACTATGACTATATTACTATGACTATTACGCCCCAATACTATGACTATATTACACCCCATACAATGACTATAATATATCTCATTACTATGAGTAAATTACATCCCACATCTATGACTTTGTTACACCGCATTACTATGATTATACTATATCCTTTTACTATGACAATATTAAAAACCATTACTGTGAAGGTATGACTATTTTTATGACCTTATTACACCACATTACAATGAATACATTTACCCCAGTACTATGACTAAATTGCACCTCATTAATATCACTGTAGTAAACCCCATTACAATGACTACATTACACCCCATTACGATGGCCATATTACACCCCATTGCTATGACTATATTACTATGACTGTATTACACCGCATTACTATGACTATATTACAACCCAATTATAATGACTATATTACAGCCCATTACTTTGACCATATTACAGCTCATTATATTACTATTTTACACCCCATTACTATGACTATCTTACATCCCATTATAATGAATATATTACACTACATTTCTATGACCATATTACACCAGTTGACTATGACTATATTACTATCACTATATTGCTATGACTATATTTCGCGTCATTACCATGATGATATTACACACCATTATTATTTCTATATTGCACACCATTACTATGACTATACTACACTCCATCACTATGACTATATTATAGCTCATTACTATGACTATATTACACTCAATTACTATGACTATATTAGACCTCATTACTATGATTATATTACACCTCATTATTATGACTATATCACACCCCATTACTATGACTATATTACACCCCATTACTGGGACTATATTACACTTCATTACTATGAATATATTACAACCAATTACTGTCACTATATTACACCCCATTTATATGACTATATTACACCCCATTACTTTGACTACTTTACAACCCATCAATTTGACAATTTTACACTCCATTACTATGACTATATTACTATGACTTTATTACATACCATTTCTATGACTTTATTAGACCCAATTATCATGACAATATCGCATCCATTACTTTGACAATTTTACTATGACAATATTACACCCCATTACTTTGACTAAATTGCTATGACTCTATTATACTCCATTACTATGACTATATTACACACAATTACTGTGTCTATATTACACCCCATTATAATGACTATATTACACCACATTACCATGACTACTTTACACCCCATGACTATGCATGTATTACAACCCATTACTATGACTATATTACTATGAATATGTTACACCTGCATCACACCCCATTACTATGACCATATCACATCCCATTACTATATCTTTATTACACCCCATTACTATGACTATATTACACCCCTTTCCTATGACTATATTACTCCCGATTTGTAAGACTATATCACACCCCAATACTATGGCTATATTACACACCATTACTATGACTATATTACACCCCCAAACTAGGACTATATTACACCACTTTACTATGACTATATTACATCCCATTACCATGACTATATTATATCCCATTAATGTGATTAAATTACACCCAATTACTATGGCTATATTACACACCTACACTTTTGGCTATATTACACCCCATTACTATGACTATATTACACCCCATTACTGTGACTATATTACACCCCATTACTGTGACTATACTACACTCCGTTACTGTGATTATATTACACCCCATTACTCTTACTTTATTACACCCCATTACTATATATATATATATATATATATATATATATATATATATATATATATATATATATATATATATATATATATATATATATGACTATTTTACAAACCCTTTACTATGGCTATTATACAGCCCATTACTATGACTATATAACACCATATTACCATGACTATATTACACCCCATTACTGAGACTATTACACCCCATTACTGGGATTATATACACCCCATTTATATGACAATATTACTATGACTATGTTACAGATAAGGCACCAAAAAGTGAGTTACATCATCGTCTCTTGTAGACGGACGGATGCCAACCAACAATAATACACCTCATTACTATGACTATATTACACCCCACTTTTATGACTATATTAGACCCTATTACTATTACTATATTAAACCCCATTAATATGACTATATTATCCTCTTATTACTGTGAATATATTAGTGTAACTACATTACATATGACTATTTTACTATGACTATATTACACCCCATTAATATGACTATATTTCTATGACTATATTACACCCTATTACTATGACTTTACTACTATAACTGTATTACACCCCATTAATATGACTATATTACACCTCATTACTATGACTATATTACACCCCATTGCTATGACTATATTACTATAACTATATTACAACCCATTAATATGACTATATTACACCTCATTACTATGACTATATTACACCCCATTACTACGACTATATTACTATGAATATATTACACCCCATTACTATTACTATATTCCACCCCATTAGTATGAATATATTATACCCAATTACTGTGAATATATTACTAGGACTATAATACTATGACTATATTACTGTGACTATATTACACCCCATTACTATGACTATAATATACCCCATTACTGTGACTATATTACATTCCATTACTATGACTATATTATACCCCATTACTGTAACTATATTACACCCCATTACTGTGACTATTTTATACCCCATTACTATGACTATGTTACACGCCATTACTATGGCTATATTACACCCAATTACTTTAAATATTACACCCCAAAGACTAAGACTATATTACACCCCATTATTCTGACTATATTACTATATTATACAAAATTACATTAACTATATTACACACCATTTCTTTCACTGTGGTACACCACATAACTGTGACTATATTTCACCCCATTACTATGACTATTTTACAACTCATTACCATGACTATATTACACCCCATTACTATGTCTATATTATTAGAAACAATTCCGCCTTCTTGTTCTGGGACTCCGTGATTGTCTTTATTCGATCATTTTTATATGTAATTACGAGGCTTTTTATGACCAAAATATTTTTTAAAAAACGTCAATCATGTTATATTCGTAAATGGGAGTATGATAAATATGGCAAAAAGACGACAAGAAGTTCACATGGCTCTATAGAATGTTTTAATTATGTCATTGGTCTTATTTCGTATAACATCCTGGATGATCTTTCATTTTATAATATTCAAAATGTCAGACTATTCAGTCAGAAAGCAATAAAATCAACATATAAACTGTTTTTGCTGGCAAACGACAACATTTACGAGAGTAATAGATCATTTCTTATAATGCAAAAACTTAATTTCCTTTGCTTTTAATTAAGAACGAACTAAATATATTTATCTCCAAAATGAAATCAAAAGAAAAACATCGCTATATATGAAAGTCATAAACTTGAAGGAGCCATAACCCTGAAGGAAAGTAACAAATCTAACACATTCAAAGGACTGATACAGAAAAATGAACGTTTGAGTAAGGAACATTAGCATTATATTTCATATTTTTTCAAATTATGATTGAAAATAACACCACCACCCCAAACCTACCCCCAAAATTAAAAAACAACAAAAAGAACTCCCTCAAAAACTCTCCCCAAAACAACAACCCATTAACAAACGACACCCCAATAAATAAACGAAATGGAAAACGTGCGACAGCAAAGAACACTCAACTAGAAAACCTTGATGCGATTAAACGCCAATTAAGTGTGCAGAAAGAAACCATAAATGTTAAGTAGACCTTTTAATTTCAAAGTTTCGGTTTGGTTTGATGTAGATTGTAAGCAACAGGAATTTTAAAACAGTATGTTGATCAATTTATGTGCTGTTTGTCATAGGGAAATATAATACGCTGGTGTTCAAACGGAAAAAAATGACAAAGAGTATCGGGAAGGTTGAAAAATCAGGGCTCCGTAATCTCCATATCTGCATGAAAGGCATACAGTTTACACTTAAACATGAACGCAATAGAAACTGGTTCGATAATCATCTCAAAGGAAATATCTGTCTTTCATACGTCTTCGGAAATATGAGTTAAAAGTTCAATTCAGCAAAAGGACACTGTCACAGTATTAATCATTATTTTATCGACGTGATGTAATATCATCTAACACTGATAAAACACTCTGGCGTATCGATTTGGTCTGATTTCAACTACCAGTGATAAATCACTCTGGCATGCAATCTCCAAGCTTAATGAACGATGGCATAATGTCGAATTTTTCAAAGTATCTAACTTGTTTCAAAATTAGTAGACCATTTAAAATGGTGTCATTTTTGTTCAATTCGGTTAATCTACCAATATGCGAAAAAACTTCCTGTCAGAAAAAGTTAACCTTTCTGAAAGCCAGACACTTTCTAATCGACATTGGTTGAAAAATACGGAAATTAGTTCCAGATCAGACACACCTATGTACTCCAGAAGGCAAAAGTTATGTGCATTTGTATAAACGTCGTCAGTGGATTGAATGGTTATATTTATCTTTCACTCCTCTGGTAATGGGGCATACTAAGAAAACATCATATCCTTTACTTATTTGGTAAAGAGGCAAAATAAGAACCATCCCATCTTTCACTTCTTTGGAAAAGAGGCATGCTAAGCACACATTCCATCTTTCACTTTCTTGTAAAAGAGGCATGCTAAGCACACATTTCATCTTTCACTTCCTTAGAAAAGAGGCATGCTAAGCACACATTTCATCTTTCACTTCCTTGGTAAAGGGGCATACTAAGAACCATCCCATCTTTCTTCAAAGATCCAGATTTACCTTAAGTCATCTTATCTGTTTTCCTGATATATCATGGTCTGTCCATATTCCTCATAGTTCTGGTGATAGTTTTTTTTTCTTCTGATTATTGCATTATTGACAGAATGGATTATCACTGGTAGATTATAGCTCACAACATTAAAAAATGTTTGGTATTGAGACAGTGTCCGTTCGTTAAAACGACCTTTGCACTCGTATGTTGGAGGACGGATGAAAATAATCCATTTTCTTTGCGATGATTGTTGAACCTTTTTTATTGAGTTCAAGTTTAATGAAAAACCGTATATCTTCCATGTTGATCTGGAGATACAGAAGCTCTCATTTATCACCTTTCCGCCAGTATTTATTTTTTTGTCCGTTTGACCAATGCTAATGAAATGGATTTTTGTTATCAGATTTATTTTGGACGGATTTCCAGGGCGTTTAACGAATATGGTACTCTTCAATCAAAACGCTGACGAAAGGAAATGGCGAACGAATTTTTTTATAAAGAAAAGTGTGCAGGTCAATGAGCGAGCCAGAAACATTCTTTTTTAGAATCTGATTGGCTGTTTTTAATTCAACTTTCTGTGTTAAGGTTTCATACGGAGTTTTTGCTTCCCATGCTTTTTTTCTTCTTTTAAGAATTTGACTATAAAAGTAAGCCATGGTAATATATATCTGTCACATCAACAGATCTGTCTCATGTAAGCTGCATTGAGCTGAATAATCTTTGCTGACAGACTATCATGGTTATCAATTCTTCACTTAGTCCTTGGACACGTTCGTAGATGCGCTGCACTTAAACAACCAAAGTGTTTTGGCTGATATAGACAGTCATCTGAATTCAAGATGTCCATTTGACTTCTGAAAAGTGTAACATATAAAGGATGTATGATTCGGACATGCCGTTTGAACCATTTAATAATGAAAATAACACGCATCAAAATTTTGTCGAATTGGGTCCAATATATTACATCAAATATATGCTGACTACATAGTAACTGCTGATATGAACTATCTCGACCATATTGTAGGGTGAGAATGCAAACCTAAAAGGCGTTATATCAACTTCTTGTGCGACAACTTTGAAGCTTTGACAATTCATGATGATGATATTCAATTAAAAGCATGTAAAACGAAACTGCATTCGACGATTCGCATTTTATTTTGATGTACAACGCGTTCTCCCTCTCGGTCTTTCCTGTAACATAGATTGATTTGAATAAAACCATTTAATTGTTGAAGTCCGCACAGTGATGTACGGAGTTCATTGTATTTTGATAGTGCTTTCTCCAGTCTAAATACATGAAAAAATTAAATTATTTTTGTGTAATATCTATTTCTCTGATAAAAGGTAAACAGAATATGAACATTCAAGCATAAAATGCATGTATAAAAGATGACAATATTTGCGAGCCAGTAAGTTTTAAAATAAATGTGGGTTTCTAAAACCCAGAGAAAAGAGTTGGATTATGCAACATTATAAAACATTTGACCATTTATTTCGTGGGCAAGTACCGCGGTTGCTAAAGCATATTAAAACTGCCAGCTTTGGTTTGTTGATTCAACCGTTTATTTTTAATTTCTCTTCTTCTTTTTCTGTAAATTGATGAAGACCATTTAGTGTTCAATAACAAACAGGAAATATTTAGGGATATCAACTCCGACTGAGAAAAAAGTTTAACAACATTTAGTTTAAGCAAATTCTGTTTTATGAAGTCATGTAGAAAGTTTGCTCTAATTACGTCTAAAAGTGTTTCTCTTTTCTAATTGGTTAGAACCTTCTTAAAATTGATGCGGTTTGTGACTAATCATATTTACTGGTAGAGTATTTCTGTTATGAAAGATAAACTTGAACCATTTTGAGGGTTTGTATCCTATTATTGTGAATTCATATTGCTTCGAACATTTGTCTCTAAGAAATTTTTCATGGATGACGCCTGATGTGTCCATGCCCATTTAATTTGTTAAAAAGATTTTATCTGAGAAATATGTTAACATACTTGCTTAATTGTTCGACAGATTTTTCTAAAAATCTCTTTTTTGTGATGAATTAAATTATAATACAAATCTGAAAATGAGGACAATTGTCGATTTTAAACAAAAATCGAAAAGGAATCGGTCAAATAGTAGATGTACACATAAATTGTGATGCGTTTTCAAAAAGTCAAATTTATTTAGTGGTCCTGATAATGACAACAAAGAACAAATGTATCCTTTTCAACCCGATTTTTATTAAAGTATTTCAAAACATCATTGGTTTAAGATACAGATGAAAACTCTAAAAAAAGGTTTAAATTTTATTATTCTAAATTTTAACGGAAAATTGATTGAAAAAAACCTTTGTTAGATCGTATTTAAAGTCCACATCAATTTTACTTTGATGTCATGCAATCTTTTCAAAACATGAGTCGGAAACATTTAACGCAACGCCGTACTTTTCACGAAATACGAAAATTAACTTGGTGAAAAACTGACTCAAACATTTAAAAATTTTAATATAACCTAGTCATTCTGTGATAATACTGCTCATATACAGTATGTAGAAAAAAAACATAAATTTGCGATATTAAGTGAAGTTTAATAAAATATGGTGGGAACATATTTGGCAAGTATGAAAAGGATATACTCGACCATTTAAATGGCAAGTGAAATGAACATCTCTTCTGAAAAAAAATAACCTCTAATTGGACACATTTAAATAATAATAATAATAATAATAATAATAATAATAATAATAATAATAATAATAATAATAATAATAATAATAATAAATATGTTTTGTCTTCTTCACACGTTGTACCCTAGTTAAATAGATAATTTTATCTTCCGTTACCATATGCATTTTATATTTAGGTTAAATCACACATAGTATTATCTTGTGTTACTGTAAGCATTGCATATTTAGCTTATACCACATATATCATGTAGCCTGTGTTACTATAAGCATTGCATATTTAGGTTTTACATGTAAACCTAAGTTTAAGACGTTTCATGTCTGAAAATATCTATAGGGCCTACAACCACCTTATTCACTTTATTCTTATATCACAAAGGTGTTCGGATTGGTGCTTGCAGATTCTTGATGAATGTCTACTGACTTTAACTATACTGAAATTTATAATAGCTATATAATAAATTGATAGAAATGAATACAAGGAGAGTTCAAGAACTTACATTAGAAATCATTAATAACATAATAATATTCCTAGAACTTTTGATTCATACTACAATTCACAATGGAAAAGAACTGTGAAACTGTGCTACAGAACATTATAATTAAAATTTTACAATATGGAATGACAGACAGTTTCTCTACTTTCCGGACTGCTTACATTGCTTTCACTATATCTTCTACTACATTTAAACAAATATTATAAATTAATCACATTGATTTGACTATAATTTAGATTAAACATGTTTTCTGCACATAATTAAACAATTATCTTTATTAACTAATCTATAATTTTGACTTAAATTAAAACACAACTCAAGTAACTATACTGTAAACCCTCGGGTGCACATGTCTTGCTCTTGCTTCATAAAGTGAATTGATTTGAATTCATATGCTAAGATTTTTTTTTTAAAGTTTAACTTAATGACTTCATATAAATAGATTTTGAGAATATATACTGAAATTAAAATTCCTCTCTACCTCAATTAAATACTGCATTATTAAACTAACTATAATACTAAATAATAACTTGATTATAATAAATTAGATGGTGTACGAAACCCTAATTAAAAATTAATAAAATCGAAATTCAATAAAAAAAACCCTCAACGTAATACAGAGAAAACATACACAATGGAGATACAATAAGACATAAAAACTCTTTAACTTTCGGAACTAGGGAGTCTCCTCTATGATGACATGTCTGAGAGGGACCACACCAATAAAACATTAGGAATGTGTTGCTGTTGTTGTTGTTGTTGTTGTGGCGATAACCGCCATTTTTCAGCACACGATAGGCTATACATGGCGGTCAGTATTAATGGTGGAGGAAGGAACCGGGAAATCACCGGAAAGAACCATCGACCGACGAGAATCTACTGGCAAGCTTTCTCACATATCCATATTCACCGAATCTTAGACTCGAACCCACGCAGACAGAGGTGAGATGGCAATAATCTGTAACGGACAGCGCTTTAGACAACTCGGCCACTCGGGGCCCCAAGCAATATGGAAACAACTCTGAGATTTGCGAAATTCTTAAACTCCTGGTTGAGAAGTTTTCTGAATTGAATTTATATATTTCCTCTAGTTAAATTTGTTTAATGAGGAAGATGAAAAGTCAGCGGAGAAAAGGAATCACGGAATAACAAAAGTAAACGAATACGGCTTTTATTTCAGGCAATGAAATATTTTAACAGATTAAATCAGTAAACTATTTGATAATGAAACTCCTTCTTGTGACGTGGAGTCCGATTGGATGGATTTTACGGACCATCGAGAAAGGACAGAGTCAACTTATTGTATAGATGAAATCTGACATATTTACAAAATGGACTTTGAATTAAAGCAATGGAAGAGAATTTAAAGATTAATAAGTGCACTACTTGATGACAAGACTCCTCATTGTGATGTAGAGTCCGATTAGATGGATTGTACGGACCAGGGAGAAAGGACATATTCAATATTTGTATGACTTTTGTCTGACTTACTCACAAAACAGCTTTAATAAACTCGACAAGTTTAATATACATCCTTTCCATTATTTAATTATAACTAATTGTTAGAACTAAACGTAACGATATTTAAAATAATCGAAATTCTTAATTTATTCAAAACTCTCAAAATGACTGATTTATGATCAAAATTGCCAGAGTAGAACTAAAACAATTATTCACGGAAGCGTAGTGTGAATGCTGCTTGTGCCTAATTACGAACTCAAAACTAAAACTATGCGCAAAAATCAGGAAACATTATACTTGTTCTATTATTAAAACTATTTTTAATTAATTATAAAAATTAAAACTCCACTTAGTTAATTAACTTTCACTACCAAATGTGCATGTATGAAAATTAAATATGAAATTAACTCAATTAATTTTAATACCAAGAAATTAAAATTTAATTTCTTTACCAATTAAACTTTAGACACTAGAAGATACAGTTGATTTGAACAGTAATCAAATTCTTAACTAAAATTTAATAAAATCTAAATTCAATCAAAATTAACACAAGAATCACACAAAATAAAGACAAACATGAACACATGAGATAATATTATCTTTTTGCACTAGGGGGTTCCTTATATGATATTAATCTGAGAGGGACCACACCAATAAATTTTGAAAATTTTTTTTTTACAGGAAAACAAATGACGTGATTCGCGGGTGAGTACCCAATGTTGATACTTTATTCATTGCTATACATTAGACATGTATATATAAACAGTATACATGTATATGAACTAATGCGTGATTCTCTGAATAAAGTAAAATATTATATACGTCTTCTCTGTTTTCACTACAGGTATATTTCTCATTTAATATGCATCGATTTGAGATGATAACTGTGCCAATGAAACACATATTTTTGCACCCACATTTATTGCCTATCCCACCCCATCCCCGCACATTTTTTCTTTCGGGTACATGCATTATTTTCTTTAGCTAACTGACCTGGTTGTTAATAATACGGTTCGTCTTAAAACATTGTCGGGTTCTATGGCTCCCAACTACTATGTTATAGCGTGGTCACACTATGATTTTATCGTGGAAACTCTTCTTTAATACGTGTATATTAAAGGGACCAGAGCATCCGTTTGTGTTAAATCCCAATAGATAATATACCATCATTTTTCGTGAGACTAACAATATGCAAAAAAAATCTGAAAATGGCTCATTCAAATGGTACGGTAATGTTAAAGCCAACTTACATGACATTGTCAAATAGCTAATTCTTCCGGTTAATTTATATCCGATAACACTACCATTAAAATATCATTATAGACGAGTAGTAGAAAGTGTTATATCTTTGTCTGCAATTAATACATCAAGGGGATAGAACTTGTTCACTCTTGTTTCATTTAACTGATGACTAACTGAGTCAGACACAAACTTGTAAGACAGTTTCTCTTGTATTATTTGCGAAGATGGAATTGCACTGTCAAGAACGAATTCAGAAAGTGATATCTGACTATATGAGTGGGATTCCCTCGTGCCATTTCTTAAGATTCCTTCACTTTTCAGAAAATACGAATCATTGACCAAAAAGCTTGAAATTGCAGAATAGTCTCTAGCGTCCTCGTTAAGTTGGGCTAAATCTAAACCCATTCTTCGGTCACACTGCTCCGAGTTTGGACCTTGGCTGTAATCAGAAAGGCACTCAGAGCTAGTGCTTGAGAAGGCAGAGTCATTGTCATCCGATGTGTGGATTTTCCTGCATGTGGTCATCTTTGGAAATGTTCTGCCACAAGCTGGACAACTATTCTGTCCGCTTTGTCTGTCTGTTGATTGAAGAGACATACAACTTGCACATCTGGTAAATACATCATCAAAAGCTCTTTGGTTCCTTGAGTTTTCGCCCACTGTTTCATCCTGTATATTATTAAATTCATTTTTTGCATAAAAGATACCAGAATTCTTATTTATAGGTACTTCCGAGAAATATCTTGATTCAGAGTCCTTGTTCTGCCATTCATTAACAGTTACCGAGGTTGCATTTTGCCATTCATTAAGAGGTTCCAAGGTTGAATTTCCACAGCAAGTTGTTTCTATGTAACATTCAGGTCTGTAAATATGATCATCTTCTATGGTCTCATCCTCAGGATTTGTATCAACGACGTCAGTGTCCTCGGAATGAACATCAACCTTCACTGATATCTGACATTTCAAACTTCTTAGGGAGATCAGCTTCTCAATTCCACTTTCGGCCTTATTAAAATCTGATTTTAAAATGGAAGGGTCGTCAAGATTTAAATCAGTTGTTCTGTACTTGGTTGAATTTTCTGCAAGAACATTACTGGATTTTGCCGTGCTCTCAATTAAATTGGTGGGATCATTGATAGCTTCCTTATACTTTTGTTGACTGTAGAAATCGGCCTGAACATCAGAAACTTTATATAAGGATAGATCTGTCTTCTCAACTCCATAATTATGTTTCTTTTCCATGACGGTTTCCTCGATAGATTCAACGGCTTCCTCATCAATCTGATAGTAATCTTTTCTCTCATCGATGTTGAAGTTGAAATATTCTCCTTCCGAGTCCTTCTCCAACATAGATTCGAACACCTGACGCAAGTCTGTAAAGGATGGTCGAGCTTTCGGATCCTCTTGCCAGCACCACAACATAACATCATATCTGAAATATTGAAAAAAGAGATAGATTCATCTTAAATTGTCGCGTAAATAAACTCGACCGACAAAAGTAAACAATTACAATTGTGGCCAGCAGAGAAATAGGTGATTTTGATGTGTATGATACTACATACTGGTTCCGGAAATCTTTCAAGTTAGCATCATGAGGTAAAGAAACAACCATTAAACCGGTATTAAATAAGTGCACACCCCAGTGTCATTATATGTCAGTTTCTTTGACATGAAAAAAGCAAAGGTTACAGAGAAAGAGAATTGATTTAAAGAAGCAAGCCCTTCCATACAAATATTATAGAAACTACCAACAATTCGAGAATTTTACAAATTTTAACATCCAGTGGAATGTCCGGTATAAAAGTTGTTTATATGGTCATCTTCTTTCACCGCAAGAAGTCCATGTGTTTTCCATGGAAACATTGGTTACTCTCAGCTTTAAGTGGTCAGCAGTGAATATCGACCATGTTTGTTCTGTATACGCCAACGTAGCAGCGGTTTTCGAATGAAATGCATTTTTGGTCAAACACCATAAGAGTAATGGATGTGTAAACATTTCTTCTTTACTTTTATAAGATGTAGTTTATCAACTTGGACAGTGTAACGTTTAATTGGCTAATCTAACCCTTGTCATTTGTAGACTTTTGAAATAATCCACGGGATCGGTTAGAAAATTCCTTGTTATTATAGACCTACTTATGACCGTTTTATATTAAATGTGCTATAATTTTCAAATTGACCTATTCAACAAATTTTAAGCGATTGCTGCATAATACTAGTTTGAGGATCAAGATAGTTGTTAGTTCATCTACTAGGTGTTGTTTATAATTTGTTTACAATTTTAAAAATAATCATCTTCATCTTGCAAAAACCCTCCTAATTTCTGTCGAATAGGAGCATTGTAATTTTGTAAGTAAATAAAACGAATAAAGAATGACCCCCATGCTACTACTACTACTACTACTATTAATAGTAATATCATGACGTGAAAGTATTATATGATAGTACGCAAGCTTACAATGGTCAGAGAAACATAAAAGCCAACCCCAATGATTAATATAATGTATTTACGAGATTTTCATTACATATCCTTGCTCGAGATGAAAGAGTTACCATTGTTCACTTGCATTTAATGATTACGTAACTCATTTTAATCGAACAACAGTCAAGACACCAAAGTTACAGTCACTATTTCATTGAAGACACCGTTGAATAAAAAATTATCAAGGAATTATATGCCACAATTTGCAAGAACGGCCAAGAGAGGACAAAATTTCACGCACATTTGACAAAGGAAACATGGTGGTACCAGTGTTTCCCTATATACACAACAAAGGTGATCCACTGGGCTTATGGGCTTAAAGAAAAAATAACACAAAAGTTATTTCTTAAAAAAAGTTTTTATTCAAGACGTCTGTAAAACATACTGGAATACATGCAGTACTCTTAAAGCAGCTGTTCAACATAGAATATCATAAAAATACTAGCTTGCGGACATCCGCAAGGTCCTTTACACCCTCTCCCCCTTGTGTGCATTTGAACAACTCCCTCTCCCTATCTTTGCGGACGTCCTTTATGGATATATTTGGGCTAGGTCTGAACGTCTGAGACAACTGGATACCAGTTGCAATATGTAATTAGTCGAGGCAACTGCCTATTTTATTTACCATTTATATATATATATATATATATATATATATATATATATATATATATATATATATATATATATATATATATATATATATATATATATATATATATATATATATATATATATATATATTACAGGTTTGACAGAATAAAAAAAGCATAAAAATATATCTACACTACAAATCTTCAACAAAAGTTTTCAAAACCTTGTACGAAAGTGAGGTTTATTTCTTTTATTTCAAATAAAATAGTCCCTTCATGAAAAGTAATTTTGTTGGATATAATTTTAACATTGCTGGAAACCATAACTTTATTACACAACAATGAAAGTACTAACAACAACTATAAAGTTGTACTTTTGGAAATATGTCACAGACTACACGACGGTATAGTCCTTTTATTTAAAAATGCCCTTAAAATTTCAATCTTTAAATAATATCAATTATTATATATGATGACAGTCATAAACCATTGAGCACAAAAAAATATTATCCTCTATAGTTAAATTACAAACAGATGGGTCGATTTTATCATGTTCCTTCTTTGAAGCGGGAAAAACGGCAATTCAGATAACATACACTTTATTTTTACCAAGTATTTCGAATTCTTCAGATAAATTGAGGGAAGAACAATAATTTACCCAATATGCAATGTCTCGATCAATTTATCAATGACTGCCTTTTCGTCATAAGTTGAGATAAACAATACGAAACTACAGTGTTTTCTTTATGTAGATATTAAGTACTTTTATCACGTACTTTTACCCTAATTGCCATAATTAAGTGAAGTCACTAGATATGTATTATTACGGACAAAATATCTATCAAATATCTGGGCGTGCCCTTTGATGCTACACATGAAATTTAAATACCCTCAGGACTCGCTTATAAATCCAGTTGAACTGCACACAATCCAAACTCTGAGCTGCCATTGTATTACGCACTGGCAGATCTCGGTCTTTGATGTCTTTCTTCTACTGATTATTCCCAAAAAAATGTGCAGACCCTGAACTGCCAGCGCAAAATAATACTGAAAAATGGTGTTGTGCAGTTGGGCTGGACTTATAATCGGATACAGCAATTAATTAATTTTCAATGTATGTAATTAAAGTGGATAATCAACCTGCAATAAACGACGGGACTGAGTAATCACAAATATGAAGAAAAAATATCTGCCATTTTCTAAATTAAATTCATTAATAAGACATAAATATGCTATTAAAAAGTCTCGCTGAGTATAAATATCAATAAACACATGATTGAATGAATGAGACCTTGTCAAGAAAACAAAGTCAATCATCCCCTATTTTGAACTGTAAAGGGTCATGAATATAATATAATTAGTACACGAGTTTCAACATGGCAGGAATGAGAATGAAATAAGTAGACCAAAAATAAAAATTTTTTAATAGTTTATGTTGTGTATTCAATCTAAGCTAATACGTATTCCTTCAGAGGTGAAATTATCGAACACATGATTATAAATCTATTGCCAAGTTGTCAAAGTGTTTGCGTCATTCCTGAAGAAGGTCAACATAGCGAAAAGAACTAATAACCCTTAAAGCTTATCAGCTATTTTTAATATTGGCGGCATCTAACTCGAGCTATAGCACCATTTTCTAAATGAAACTGCTCGGATGAAACTGACAGCATTTGGCGATTAATTTGTCAATGACTAAAAGAGTAGAGACGATGTTCAAATGTTTTTTATTTACTAAAATCCCCTTAACAGTATTGTATATGAACTGGTAAAAACCAATTAGATATCTGTAACTGACTAGTAACGTTTCATTCACAAACATAAGGTGGTTTAGGGAACACATTATAAAATAGAGAATTCAATGCGAGGTAGTCTGACATCTCTGTTGGTCTAGGAAGAAAAATTATGTAAATAATCAAGGAGATGACCTCAGCCAAATAAAGAAACTTTATAAATGTAAGGTAGTCTAGCATCTACTATTTGGCAACGATGGCGTGGTCAAAGTTGATGCAGAAGGGTCGATCGATTGTATTCAAGCATGCAGAGATTTTCATCTGACAAATGACACTTGAAACTCCGAAACACGAAACTACTAAACTTGATTAACTCATTCGTTTGTATGTTGCAGTCATGCAAATGAGAAAAGAACACACTACCCACTCAGAATCATTCTAAATCCAAACACTACATATATCTAAATATACTCTTAGACTCTTCAATGCGATTTCTGAACTCGCCAAATATCGTATTCTAGACGACGGTAACTACTTTAGTCAGTGTGTTTAAGGAGGACTAATTTGGGCAACCTGTGTTTAAGGAGGACCACTTTATTCATCCAGTGTTTAAGGAACATCGATATGTCTGTGGGTGCGCAGGTGCCTGAAGAGGCCGATATCAACTCTGGATGTGCTATGGCAGTGTGGACAGGTGATGAGAGCAACGCAGATCGCGGGGTCAATTACTCTAGTTTTCCTGACCTGCTTCCGTTGCTCTTTTCTAGCTATCCTGTTGGCCCCGCAAGCTGCATCGACTTTTCCTATGCAGGAGTACCATATGCCCCTGTCCTGAGCAGTCTGTTTCCACGTGTCAGTGCTTAAGCCAATTCCTTCAAAGACATCTTCAAGGTGTCCTTGTAGCGTTTCGTCTGGCCCTATTTGGAGCGTTCTCCTTGTCCTTGTTCGCCATAAGATTCTTTTTGGAATCCGGTGGTCTGGTAAGCGAGATATACCGCCAGTAGAATGGTTTCGTCAAAGGCGTCCAAGGCATTCCTCTTTGCATCAATATTGCAATACTTTTAACAGTCGTCTAAAATAATATGTTCCCATGCAAGGTGAACAATGTAGACTGATGAGGTCTGAACCATAGGTGATCCTAAATATGCCATGATACAATAATTACAGGCAGGTTATTCCTGATAATCGTAGAGGTGTCTTCTTTCAGCGACTCTGAATTGTGCAAGTATAGATCCTTAATTAATATGTCATCGGAAATGTTTTCTATTAGATATTACAATTATTAAAATAATAATCATGGATTTGCATCAGCAGATAAATGACTTTATTTCAAGGTACCGTGTCAAGCAAAAATCAGAGGATTGGTATTATTTAATAGAGACGACCATCGGAGGGTCTAAACAGACTACGGTCATGGGCTGCTTCCCATTTGGCGATATCCATTGTGACTAAGAAAAATTACCCTTTCCCGGTCTTCAAGCTGCCATGCCTGTAGAGATCTTTGTTTGAGCATGTATTATTATAACCCTATACGGAATAAATATTGGATGGTAAAGTCTAGGCAATGTTATTGGCATCGAAGACTTTATCCCTGGTTTCCGATATTCCCCTGACGGATAGATTGTGACGGACAATACAATTTTATTGCTTTAATTCAAATGTCCTTTTGTAAAACTTAGGGACACTGCCTGATTATTATTACCCTCAAGTGTTATTGGGTTTAACGGTTTCGCTGATTGCTTCTGAAGGTTTACTTCTAGACGCTTTTTCTTTTGTGAGTAATTTTACCGCCAAACTTGATTTTTATATCGCGTTACGATAAAAAATTCCATAACTGCAATTTTGGCTGGTACAAAGATAACCCCGTGGTGTTCGGTCTCATTTTATGTTTCAGAGATCGCGACGAAGGGGTAGATTACGGTGGAGCTGATGAGACATCGTTCTTGAATTTACTCCGCCATGGCCTGGACACGGAAGTGATTCTGTACACTGAAAGTTACCAAATTTTAAGCTACTATCAGACATGATGTATATTCCGTTTAAATTCATGGCGCTTCAGTGACAAAAGAAACACCTCCGTGTGATCGACAAGGTCGTGTTGCGTATTAATGTAAAAAAAATCAATTATACAAGACAAAAGTTCATAACAATGGACAACTTCCGAGCAAATACCGTGTTTAGCAATTACGAGGCTAACGAACATGTGCGACCAAATAAAAATTATTAGCTTTAGGAATCATCAGAACCTGGTTCAGCCGCATTACCGTTTCTGGGTCTCATATTAAAGGAATAATGTGCCGGCATAATTTGGTGTTTGAGGCTCATGGTGAAATTATCTCCATTGGATGTGTCATAGACCACGTGAACTTCAACAAAATATAAACCGCTTAGAAAATTTACAAGAGGCCACACAACGCAAAAACCAATGTCGATTCCGTAGTGGCACTGACATACATTTTTGACCCAGTTCGACCTGTGATTGCCATAAAGCTTGAAACCGGTGAACAAACCAAATGCCCTTCCATCACGCAAGCGACCAAAACGCTTGGAGTTATTCCCATGCGTATAAAATTTGTGGCTGATATAACACAGACATCCACATAAAATTGGTGTCTCCTTTACTGGACCAGAAAATTTGCTGTCATAGTCTTTTTCAAAACGGTTCCAGCCATGGGCATCAAGTCGATGATGATGATATCATCTACCGTTCTTAGTTCCTAGATTAGGATGGGCATGTCAAATTTGGCCCCGCGCAAATACGAAAAGATTTTGTTAAGCACTTTCTGGTAGGCTAAAAACACTTGATAGCACTATTTTTTGGTTTCCAATTTGTGTTCTATTATCTTAAACATCGTTTGTAAATCTCATAAGCATCAGTATAAAACCAACATGAACGGATTAGCCGTTGTAGCCGTGGTCACGATGCCAGCCGCGGTCACCGCGATGGGTAACATCATGATCGTCAAAACACATTTATGATAAATATATGCGTGCTTGTATGTGTAGACTTTAAGGTCGTAATAGCAGTAATTTTGTTCAAATGAGTGCCTATCTTTCGGTGATAGATCTTTGTCGATGTGACTAAAATCCATTCGAGTTCTTGCCATCTTATACTCTTTCATCAACTAAACTCTGAAATAACACCTTTAGTTTCTGCAGATGTTCCGTCAGGAATTTCATGTGCTTTTTCAAGCTAGACTTTCGATTGCCTATATAGTTGATATTCCGAATTTGTCTATTGAATTACGCACGCGAAAATATAGCCTTGGGATCATGATTTTTAACTGATTGAGCTTGACAAAATCGTCCAGCGTATCCGGAGGTACCTGCAGATTAATAATCTCTAATAGCTGTAAGCCGCTAAAGTATTTATAACATATGCTGAGGAACCGGTTTATGGAGGTACCTGTAAATGTAAGGACACACCAGGGTGATTCTTTCCCTGTTGAAGATTACCTTTTTGTCCTCCATTATTTCATGATAAACGGTTGCAGTGATCATCTGATGAGACCAAAAATTAGTTGTGTATTTAGAAATGTCGAGTTTTCATTTGACAATCTTTTCTTGCTTGTCATGTTCTGACGTTGGTTGATTGGTGAAATTTCCTTTTGGAATATTACTCACGGACCTAAATGCGAGTGCGAGTCTAGCTTCGAATTCTAATTGGGACTGGTTAAAAATTTCCAGGTAATGATACGCATTCGCGACGAGGTATATGATCACGTATAATAACGCCCCCATGGCTTTGTTATCTTTAAAACCGCGTCCGGCTCGTCCTTTTCAGGAGTGTTGTCAGCTTTCATGAGTTTATCGAGCAAGATCATGATTTCCATGATGGTGGGATATCCTCGTAATAGATACTGGTCTCGTCGAAACTGTTCGCTATGCTGTTCTGTTATGCAACACTCAATGGTTTTTAGATTACTTTCTGGCCACGGATTTATTCATCCATTAGTGTTTGTCCCGGTGTTTCTTATCATTCGCGGCCTTCATGCCAAGCCACTGTATTTTCTCGTAATCACTATGGCTTCGACCATCTCGTTATCTAGCTCGGCTATGATAAAATTAATGATGTCCTTGGCTATATCGTTTTTGAGTACTTCACACGCCTGTTTTAATGTTCAGATGGTGACATTGGCAACTGATTCAAAATCGTCTGCAGGTTCACCCACATCTTCTGGTAAAAACTGCAGTCTCTTGACATTGTGAGCTATGCCTATCAAACTGATCATTTATTTTATGCGGTAAAAATCATACAATATTGTCTAGCGAGAAAAACTGGAAAAACCCAATTCCAAGATTCGAATGTTCCGCCGTGGAACAATATTGTACATGTATTTCAAGGAAGTCGTTACCAACGTTTCCTGGAATGTGTTTCAGATAGTGGCCGTGTTAACGTACAAAGCAGTCCATGCAGAATTTGTCGAGACTTTTTGGCTGGTCATCCTATAAGTATTTCTAGTACGTACTCACGAGTGAAATTTCCATACAGGTAACTGAAAAACAGCTGTGATCGAGACCCAAACGTTAGAATAGACCCCCAGGAGGATCATTCGTTGATGCGTTTAAAGAGATTGGTCTGTTTATCAAAGGCGAAATAGGCTTGTGTAGACGTTGAATACTTTCAAGAAGCACTCTATGTAAACCTCGTCATGTTCCATGTGCTGCAAGTCAGCGAAGATATCACGCAGTTTTCAACTTGACGTTCATCCATCTACAGTTTGTTAGTGACGTCAAATCCGTTGATGGGCGTCGACCACATGTAAATTTTATTCTAATCCATGCTGATATCCCCAGTCATTGACCCGCCCGCTTGTGCAGGAGCATAATCTGTTACATATTTGTAACTCACCGGTTTATCCTGCGTTAGCATCCTGTGGTAGGTAATCCGGTAGTAACATGCAAGCCCATATAGAGATTTCTCGTTATGTTTCCGGATCTTTTAATCGCGTAACATCTGACATGTTCGTAAATCGGAACTTAGCTATTCATCAACGCCGTTGTGGTATACAAGTTGACGATGAGACACCCGTCCAGGTCCATATTGACTTTTATGGTATCCTTACTAGGGTAATCTTAGAGATTTGTATAGATCACCGTCTGGTATTTCTCGAGTGGCTGCACCTTGGTACAACCAAAGTATTTTCTTTTATATTTTGCATATAAATTGTCTGCGTCGAAATACTGGACAAAGTACTTGCTGACTCCTAATATTTCCCCGGATTCGAGCACGCTTACCCAGACCCTTCTGGAAGTATTGATTGTGATAGGATCATACTCTTTATCGAGTTCGGACTTTGATTTCCTGTGCAAGTATAATCCAATGTGTACTGTGCCAAGATCTATTGCAAAAACGCTTTCCGGATTGACATGAGAGACAGCTCCGACTTTGTTGCATCGAGGGTGTATTGATAAAGTGGATTATATCCTTAGCCGTGACTACCCTGGACACATCCAAATTTACACTAACGAGTAAGCCTATGGTGTTGTTTTTGAAACTGAGCATGTTTTCCAATGCGAATGTCTGACCACCTTTAAATTCGACAACGCCGTTCACGAGCGGATAAATCGGCAGCCATTATAAAATACACCCCTCCCCCATGCTGAAATTTCCTGTCTTGGTTCCTCCAGTTAGATGCAATTTAGTTTGGGATCATCGCGATACGTGCGACCACTGTGCGGCATAAGTTTCAGGCGGCTGGTACCTCTAATTCTCGACATTAAAAATATTGTTGTCGATCATTTTATAAAGTCCAACCATTGTGTTCCAGGTACGGTTGTTTTCTTATTGAGTTCTAATTGGGAAACTGATAGTGTGCAATCTCATCGTGTTGTCCATAAAACAATGCTGAACGAAGTGTAGGACATGGTTATTATATAAAATGAACATCATTAATTTTTATACCAAGACGAAGCCTCCACACTCCAACACATATGCGTCATTTTTTGATGCCAGATTGTCATTACATGATAGTTGCGGACAAACGAATTTCCTGCTGAATTTACATTTGAATAACATTAAATTGCGACCGCATAGTGATTTAGGCGGCGAATCCATAACATGAGAGAAGCAAAAAGTCTACAGCGATAACGATGACACCATCTCGTCCATTACCGAGCCGGATAAGATCTTGCCGTTGGAGACACTGGACCACGACGGGCATAAAATGATATGTTTAATATTAAAATCGACCGCGACAACATTACCAAACTTTTGCAAGTATTTTTCGCTGTTGCGTAACAAATTCACACTGTAAAATCATTCGCTTGAATTAATCGTATAACGATGTGCCCAAATACATCCCGTGTAACACGGGATTTTTTTGTGCTAGTTTCCGGGATGGAAAACCGGAACATCAATTCCATAGTGCGAGACCACTGCAGCGCATTATCGCAGAAGATTTCAAGGATTGTTATGCCATTGTGATGTCTGGCTCTAAACAAGCTTTTTTGACTTTACATCGGTTCAGGAGCGATACCGGGAAAGCTTTGACAAATTTTACGTGCCCGGCAGTTAAAATTTTACGTGCTGTCGGCACCAACTGTTTATCTACCTGCTTCAGTGTAGCAACATGTCATTTAAGAAAATCACCTGTAAATGTCAACGCCAGGACGGTTTTTTTTCTATAATATCTGCCGAGTAACGAGGTCTTACGTTAGAAAGTCATCGAAGATAAATTGAGTCAACGGGCATTTCAGCATGATGTCGCATTGGAAGAGGCTAAAACTGCTAATCGTTTCTAAAAAAAAGTGGGCAATGTCGATGCAGAACACGAAAACGAGATGGTGGAAATTTAAAAGCACCCGTTTGTCCAAACTCTGACCATACATGACCAGTACTAAATCTTGCACTAGGATTTTATCAACTAAGTTATCAGCACACAATACAATACAATGTCTCGACGACACGACGTTGTTTATTCGATTTCACTCGACGAACCCAACCGCGAGGTACAATGCACCATTGCGATTAGTCCAGAAATCATCATACGAAATCGCGTTGATTTCAAGCTCAGAACTTCAACAGCGTTTAATAGTATCGTGTTAACAACATCTTTGGAGAAATATCGCGACGCGAGATGAAGATGCGACACACCGAAATATCTAGACGCGAGACGAAGATGTGTATTTACTCCCACACAAAATGTTTTTGGAGGTTTGAGTGAAATTCCAGATGACGCCCCCCCCCTTTTCACCGGTGACCAGATCATGCTGAGAAACAACGAATGGTCGTTGTTCAAGTCGTCGACGCAGCAACAGTTGAATAACCAGACCGTGGAAGAAATTAACAAATACCCAAGCTAGTACCATTCTCTATTTGATCATGTTCAGCGATGATTACGTGCATTTATACGCTACCAACATTTGGTGGCTCAAGGACAAAGGCGCTGACAGCAAAGAGTTTCTGTTTCTGTCCATATCCGACCTCATCCATGTATACACTATATCTATTGCCGGTCCAATGACAGGATACATTTTCAGGAATCGTTTTTCATTTGCGAGACATGTGGGTCACAGCTCAAAGTTTGAAAATCCAACAATTTGTTCTAAAGTTCTGAAAACACATAAGTCTTGTGAATAATAGTTCTAAATTGATTGTTTGAATCTCAGTTCCGTTCCAAGATGGCGAATGATGACGTCAGACGAAGGTTAACACAAAATGCCCAGAATTTTCACTGTGAATCACATTTTGTTTTGTTCTGCTCTAATTTAGAAATAATTGCAGCAAGTGTCTTTGTCCAAATCCAGTTGTACTGTTATCCAGAGAAAATAATTATTATTTAGAAAGTAGATGAAGTACAGCTACCACCACTAACAATACACATGTTGTTTTTATATGTACGAACGAACAACTCTTTCCAGCACAAAAATACCTTTTTAGTTATTAAAACTCTATAAGATGTTATGCTGTTACTCAATTTATGACCACAACTGACTGACTACAACTATTTCTTACAGGTAACTGAGCATTTAAAGAAAAATAACACGTCATTTCATGTACATATACACAGAGGATAGTGTGATTTCGAAATCACACATGGTTACTACAAAACGTAAACAAGTACAATTTTAGAAACCTCGGTCACAGCCAATAATTTACCTTGCTCTTCCTGACTGTTTACTTGCAACGACAAAACCGTCATGCGAAAATCATGCTTACACGAGTCACATTTACATTATAAGTAAACACGACATTTCCAACAAAATATCAGACCCATGCAATATAATCATTATCATAAATTAATTATATTTAACGGCATAAAAATGAAGTAAATTTAAAATAGAAAAATATAAAAAATTCAAATCTTAACACGTTTAATTTAACTACAGGGTAGTAACAAGTCCAATATGCACTGATTCTGAGCGGGATTCACCTATGCTGTAAATATTTATGACTGCAATACCCACTTTGTGCCAGTTTGTCATGACGTGGTTATCGCTGTGGATGCCGAAATTCATCCCATCAATTATGCGTGCCCTCAAATTAGAATCGATGCTGTCTAAACTTATGAAGAGACTATACTTTGAGAACAACAACTTGATTTACATGCAACAATTTGCCGGGGCGTAGACCACGATGTCATGGCGAGTGGCTACTAACTTAGGCAGAGAACATCTTTGGCACGTGTTGGTGCCGTTTCATTTAGTGGCAGAGTGAGCAGACCAGATCTAAAACAAGAATATTTTTGGCGTTGCGCATTCCGTGTGTTAAATGTTGGTGACGTTGGATCGGTTCATGATGCTGTACGTTCTCAATAAAAAAATAAATGATACTATCTGGACAGAAAAGCAAGGTATTTTTAGCACTATCCAAGCGAGTCTAGCCGGTCTAGAAAGACCCCTGAAACATGGATAGTCTAACAATTTTATAAAACATGCCAAATAGACAACGTGTGCCGAAACGCGATCGCAAGCCACAATGTGGCCACCAACATACTGGTGGCTCTATTGATAGCGCATTTATTTCTCTTCGTCAGAACATTTTCATCTAGACTGCTCACTTCTGTCTTATTGCCACTGTCTTTCTGTCGCTTCAGGAGCGATATCTGGAGGTACCCAGAAGCAGTATTAGGCAGTTGTTCTGCACGTCGATAGCGCATGATTATCACTTCATCTCGATATTACCGTAATCCTAAAATATAATGTGCCACCTGTTTTTATATAATCATGCCGAACATGTTAGCAGAACTGACGCAGCTGCAAAAGAATCACAAATGCATCAGAAGCACGCGGTAAATCGCCGATATCGATTAAACTAACGGGACCAGATCAGCTTGGTGACGCATCCCCAGGCTGGATCGATAGTCAAACATGCAAATACCGTCAAATGAGTCTCTATCCGATAGTCTGCATGTCAGTCAGCTAATATATGAGGTTTTTCAAGGATCGTTGCTATATCTCTCGCCGGATAGTTAATTCCAAGGTTGAAAGGTATCGGAAGGGGCCTACAAAAAAAGGACGCAACCCGATCT
The DNA here is from genome assembly GCA_016746295.1 of Potamilus streckersoni. Lineage (NCBI taxonomy): Eukaryota > Metazoa > Mollusca > Bivalvia > Unionida > Unionidae > Potamilus > Potamilus streckersoni. Next base: position 634,228 of record JAEAOA010000520.1, on the reverse strand, counting down.
TGCCTGGAACAATGCCACGTAGGTAATGCATAATTTGAATATACAGCGTAAGATGGCGTCGACGGTAAAGAAATTTCGTGATTTTTTTTCTCCAAAGGCCAGCTTCCAAAAACATCCGGCGAAGCGAAATCAGCATGCTTAATATTCATAATTTTTACGATGGAAAAGGCAGGTATTGGGATGCTGTGGTTAACGATACTAAAGAGAGCAAAATAGAATACCTTGACTCTTTTGGTTTTACTCCTCCCGACGAAAATATCCGGTATTTATCAACGGTGTTGAGCATGCGAAGCTCTGCTAACAACGGTGCCAAGAGAGCCGTATATAATTCATTTCAACTTCAGGAAATTGACGATAGCACGTGTGGTAGGTATAGCATCGATTACATTTAGCTTTCAAAATTTTCTTATAACTTTTAATTTATTAGACATTAAAAAATAAAAACCATACAGCTGTAATACAGACTTTCAGCGGCAACCATTATCAGCATTTGAACCTGTCTCTATAGATTTAGTACGTTCAATCGTGATCAAGAGTGCACCAAAGTCATACGAACTGGATTCGATTCCGACGTCACTTCTGCTAGAGTGCTTGGAACCAATATTACCTTCACTAACTGATGTTATTATTAATAACATCTCTCTCATCTGGGGATTTCCCATCATTTAATAAAACTGCCATTGTAAAACCTCTACTGAAGAAACCAACACTTGACCATAAAAATCTAAAAAACTACCGCCCAGTTTCTAAGCTCCCATTCATGTCAAAAATCTTAGGAAAAGTTGTTCTATCCCAACTTGTATCTCATCTAAATTCAAACAATCTTTTTAGCAATGTACAGTCTGCATATCGCCCTCGCCACAGTACTAAAACCGCTCTTCTGAAAGAAGTCAACGACCTTCTCTCTGCTTTGGATCACGGAATGACTACAGTCCTCACTCTCTTTGACTTATCTGCAGCATTTGACACTATAGACCATGATATATTTCTTCACCGTCTCCAGCATGTATTTGGCATTCACGATACTGCCTTACTATGGTTCAAGTTCTACTTGTCCAACAGGACAAAAATTGTGTCTGCAAATGGAAAACACTCCGGCCCAGTTGATCTATGCTGTGGTGTTCCACAGGGGTCTATTCTTGGACCTGTTCTCTTCATTCTGTACACTCAGCCACTCTTAAGTGTCATAGATCATTATCCAGTGTCTCACCAATTGTATGTTGATGACACTCAAATATACAAATCTAGCCATCCATATGAAGTTAAAGCTACCATTCATGACATAGAGAGGTGCATTTTTTATATGAAATCATGGATGACTTGTAACAAGCTGTTGATGAATGATGATAAAACTGAAGCCATCCTGATTTCAAAACAAAGATTTTCTCTTTCATATCCTTTACCTCAGACAATAAATATTAGCAACACCAATATTCAATTCAAGCAGTCAGTACGAAACCTCGGTGTCACTCTTGTCAGTACTCTCGCATTGCATCAACATGGCATGAACATATGCCGGGCTGCATATCTTGAGCTGAGACGCATCAGCTCCATTCGCAAGTATCTGTCCTGTCAGTTGATGCCACAAAAACACTTGTGTATTCCTTAGTACTTTCAAGACTGGACTATTGTAATTCAATTCTGTCTGTTTCATCTCAATATCTACTTCAGACACTTCAAAAAGTTCAAAACACTGCTGCTCGGATCATCCTTAGAGTGCCTCTCCGCTGCTCTGTACCCTACACTGGCTATCCATACGATCCAGAATTGAACACAAAATTTGTTCTCTATGCTACGTTTCACTGACGGGACCGATTTCGAACGATGATCCTTCCCAATTGCGGTTTACTATCAGGAGCACGTACCATATAATTTTGCTCATAAATTCGTCACCGTGAACGAAAATTACAATTCCGACGTGAGACTTTACCGATTTCCGGATTGCCTGGAAAAAATCCTGCAGTATTTACTGGATGGGGCTAGTAAAATAGCTGGTATCCTGCAGGCTTAAGAAAGGTTTATCACGTTAAACAAAATCGATTTGGTGGCGAAGTAAATTGCCACCTCTGCAGGACAAGGTTTGGTAGTGATGAGATGCAAAATCACCTGAGAACGACCCACGATACGTGCCGTGGTAACTATAAAAAGCCTAGTCTACTCTGGTGCTTTTGCATGATCCCAGTGGACACGACTAGGATCACATGGTGAAATCGTTCGGAAAATTCTCGAACAAAATCAAGTGCATTCTAACAACATGGAAAATACATGTTTTTTGTTAGGCAAAATGAGATCCTTAGTCTTCAGTTCATAATTGGACGTCGCTGGACGATCTCTTAAAAAACACCAAACAGATTCGGAACACCAGACCAAGGACGTGTTATTGTTTGAAAAGGTTTCACACCAGACTATGGACGTGTTATTGCTTGGGAAGGTTTCCGATATTTTCAGGGACATGTGCAAGAATTATTATGGGCTAGGTCCTTTCAAGGACTGTCGTTTGATGCCGCGTTGAATATCATCGGAATTACCTAGGATCCGTGTCTCGAATTCGACATGTTCAATTTGGTCGAACAGGGAGATACGCGGTGGAATCAGCGTGATTACCGATAGACACTTGGTAGACAAGGCCAATTACGATCAGGAAAAAGAATCCAAGTAAATCGTTCCACTGACCTAAATAACCCGTATGAATAGGCTATGTCTCATACAATGCAGGTGGGAAATTTTGCCTGGATTAATCAGGAAAAGTTTAGTAATAGTAATAATGACGTTGGGTATTTCCTCGAAGTGGACATGTATGATCCGCTAAAGCGATTAACCGCTAGCGAATGAAAGTGTCGTGATCGACGAGTCCACATTCAATCGCGCTAAAACTAAATTCGACTGCAAAAGGGTAAAAAAACACCCTAAAATTGTGTCTAACCTCATGCGATAAAACCGGATCCTCATTCATTGTAAATGTCTCACGCAGAGTCTATATTTAGGAGTCTAGCGTGTGATAATTTAACGAATGCTTAAATTTACCCCGCAAAACCGGTTTCAGACTGACATCATATGTAACACTTCCAAGTTGGTATCGACCACACCCGATATCGAAAAGGACATTTTCAAACTCTGTGTTTAGCAAAATCATGGAAAACATATGCAAACGAGTCATCGTCTAACTCGTCAACGATGTCAAACGTCGAAATATACTGGTAAACGATCCCACCTTTGTCAGCATGAAAATCTTTGAGCAAAACCTGTTTCAATGTGTTTGGAACCACCTTATACATACTACTCCTGTCTTGTACATCGCAAGTATAACTGCATCAGGATGGTGTAGATACTAGGCAGGCCAGCGTGGGCAAGGATCTCGGTATTCAGAATCTTGTTTGTCACTTGATGTTAAAGAATCTTCTGAAGCAAGTTGTGTGGAAATGGTTTAACTTATTTGCATGGCGCTGATACACTGTCCAGGTTTCCCAGGCGTATAGTAGTGTGTGGAGTACTATTGTCACCTCCAGTTTTGTAGACTATGTATACGGACATAAATTTTGTCATCAATGGCGACGTTCTGGGACAAGAGTTCTGCCAAGACAGGAGAACCTGCTCAATGGGCTCATTCTGTGGCATTGATTGTGATGTTTAGCTCAGCATACAGTTTTCCTTGGTCTGGTTGTTACATTGCTTCAGTCTCGGTATAGTGATTGTCAGGCCGAAATTTGTGCAAGCATCAGCGAACTTGTCGACGTTGCGTTGCGTGTCAGCTTCAGAGCCAGCACTGAGGACGCATCAGCAAATAGTAAATCTCTGATGTCGGCTGTCGTGACCTTCGATTTTGCTTGATGCCTCCTGAGGTCGAATAGAAAAAAGACAGCAGACACCTCTATAACTTACTGAATATGTAAAAGAATAATTTCTGAAGATGGCATACAAGTGAATTAAACTGGCAGTTTGTGAGAAAATATATTAATAATTTTTTTTATCAATTCCAGTAGTAATGTGACTTAAGCATTTATTCAAGAAGGTTCAAAACTTGTCAAAAGAAAAAACTTTACACGCTGACTGTGTTACAGGATATCAACTCATGCAAATGTACTAAGAATAAGGTTGGTGTTCAAATGGAATAATCAGAGTATAATTACAGATTAATACCATTTAGTGGAAATAAATTGACAGATGTGATGATAAATTTGGGAGTATACAGTACATGAAATATTCCATTTTTTAAATAATGTATGATAGACTTTACACGGAAAGAATGTTTCAAACATGAAAGACAAAAATTGAAAATGATTACTACACCACCACATTCATACTGGATTTATTAAAATAAGCATACATAAAATTACATCAGATTATCTAACCAGGGATCAGCTCGATAGCACAGAGCACCTGTTTCAAAATTCGGTATACCTTTTGTAAGGTTATAACAAAAAAGAAATCGACTATCTTTCAAAGGCCATGTGCCTTTGTTTGCTTTATAAACTCTTTAATTTCCTAATAGTTTTTTTTTTATTATAGCAAATAGCCCCTCTTTTCTCGGGTAATGGAGTCTTATAATGCCAAGTCTTTTATGTATTAGGCTATTACAGTCAGCTTACAATAATAAGACATTTTAAATCAAACTTTTAAAATGGCAAAGATAAAATTTCGTCTCTAATTAAAAAAGTTAACTCTTTTATAGTCTATCCCTTTTATTTCCCTAGGACAAAGCTCCATAATCAGCGTTTTCAATCTTTTACGCAGATTTATAATTGACTGAAATGGGATATGGCCTAACCTTTGATGAATTAGTATTTTGCAAAAAAAGTCTTGGTCAAATTATTATTAAAGCAAAATTACCAAGTTCAAGGATCGTAATGTTCTTCGTGGCTTACGTCAATGTCCCAATTAGTTGAAATGGATCTTGTCTTTCGAGTTAGAATCAGTTCACTACTCCAGATTAAGAGGCAGAAATCCTATCAATAACAGCCAAAACGAGTCAAACCTGGATAAATTTGCCACCATTTCTTTTATGTTTATAAATAAAAAGTAAACACCAACATGAACCAGGTATCCAACACGCAAATCAGAAATAGTATGATTCAGCTTTGGAATAGAAAAGGATCAATCAAACTTGAATAAAAATGTAATACTCCGATGCACGCTGGTTGTCAAACTTGAATAGTACAAAAACTTAAGGTTCATGAAGTAGTTATTCATTACTACTTCCACCCTTTAGTGTTTGTTAAAAAAACATCGATACATAAACATATTTTACATAATTCCGTTTACACAGTGAGTGTCTGCACAGGAGTCTAACGTTCTTTCAATAAAGTACGATGAAATCTCTAACAACATGAAATCACCTTATAAATGAACACAAGGAGTACAAGCGTGACCGCTGACCCCCGCTCCTTTTCTCGCTTCAGAATCGCAAAAAGAGTGATAAACTACGCACATCCATTCAAAAGACAGTAACGTCTAACTCTTGGATGACAATCGCAAGAATCCAATCAGACGAATTAATCTTTTATTTCACCATTAGGTTACAAATCCTTTCTAGCAGAAAGCATCAGACGAAAGTAGCACATTAAACCAGTTTTTACCCTGCAGTAAATATGTATTAGGGTCTAATAATCGTACTAAACACAGCGCAGAATCTCTCTCTCTCTCTCTCTCTCTCTCTCTCTCTCTCTCTCTCTCTCTCTCTCTCTCTCTCTCATCATCATCATCATAAATAATACATCGTTCATACAAGTATCATATTTCCTATGAGACGCTAATCAGGACGTTACCGTTGAAATTTTAATGACAATTATCCAGAATTCCAGTTTAACGTGTTGTATCAAAAATGCTTGTCCTTCAAGTTCCATTTTCTAGGTCGAGATTTTAGATTGTGGTTGTTGAATTAAACAGTACTGGTTGAAAGTTATATTTTCTATGTCGAGGTGTTAGACTGTGTTGTTTGAATTACACGGCGGTGGTTGAAATTTCAATGTCATCCATCAATAATTCTTAATTTACTCATTTGTTCAACGAGTCTATGTTGAAAGTTTCATTTCATATGTTGAGTATTAAGATTCTATCTGTTGAATTACACTGCGCTGGTTAAAAATTCTATGTCCAATGTCGGATTTTTAAATAGTATCTTCTGAATTAAAGGCGGTTGTTGAAATTTTAATGTCACATATCGAGAGTTTCAATTTAACATGTTGAATAACATTGATTGTACTGAAAGATCCATTTTGTATGTTGAGTTTTCAGATTGTATCTGTTGAATTACACAGCGGTGATTGGACATTTTATTGTGCTTGTCAGATTTGTTACTTTTATACGCTGAAATGATGTGCTGGTGTTAAAAGTAACATTACTTAATGTCCACTTTAACAATTCAAAAATATCGAGCATTAAAGATACATCATTTGTGTATTCAATTATGAAGCGCCATTACATTTCATGCCTTTACAGTTTAATTCAAAATATAGACTGTAAAACATCGAAATAGGAAATAGAACTGTAAACCACCCCCTATATAATTCAAAACATAAAATCACAAATCTCGATGTAGAAACTTTAAGGAAAAGAATGGCAACAACAATTTTGCCTTTCACGTGGATTTAACAAGCGATTTGATTAATATGTTCATGTGTGCAAAGGGATACAATTCCAGATTCAACGCTATGGTAATTTACGGAATTATCCGGCAGTTACCGAAGAGGATGAATTACATCATTATGTTGTCAGCTAGAAATAAACTATCCCATAGTGTACCGAATATGGCGCCATGTTAGTATGGAAAGTCCCTTAAGCATGAAAGGTGAACGGGGATGCGAGTATTAGTACCATTCTGGTCATAGTCAGGTTAGAAATTATAAATCAAATGACTTAATTATGTGCATTTATTATCACATTAAACGTTTTGGTTATTGAAATCAGTAGTGGGTATAAACAAACGGGAATGTGGCGTCAGAATATAAACTGGTTTGCGACCATAACGGTGAAAATAAAGGTTTATTCATCGGATTGGACTCATGCGATGGTTGTCCGAGAGTCATGTGTTGGTACGTTACTGTCTTTTAAATTGATATATGTAGTTTTTCAGTCTTTTTGCGATTTTGAAGCAATAAAAGACACGTGAGAAAAGACGAATCGAGCGGAGGTTTTCGGTCACGATTGCACTCCTTGCGTTCATTTATAATACCGATAAAGTGATTTCATGTTTGTCAGAAATTTCGTTGTACTTTACTGATAAAATGGCAGACTCCTAAGGTGTCTGGAATGACCTAATTCTTCATTATAAAAAGATTTAATTCAGAAGTAACTCTAGGACATTTGTAAAAGACATGACATACAGATGATAAAGAGAAGGTTGTGCTTTTACGCAATTTGCAATCAAGTGCTTAAAAGTTAAAACTATCATTTGATAATTGATTCTTTTTTTTCACAACATGTCAATCTGCAAGATATTTTTTCACCACCAAAATGTACATATATCTTTTCGCTTTGTTTAAACTGACACATGTTTGTATGTTGTTGAAAATATATTTGTGTGTGCAAGTCAGCTAATATGAAGGTAATTTATTTCAAGCAACTTCGCTATAATGATCTGGAAAATTTACAGACACACTGAGTCATCATCAAGAAAGATGATTCACCTGAACATACAAAGTCTCTATGAATTCCAATAAATAGTCATTTTTGCAATCTGTAAGCAGACATACGTTTTGTATCGGAATTTGAGCTTAAGTAAAGAGTTGGTTGGTTGGTTGGTTGATTTTTAACGGCACTTTCAACACATTATTGCCTATATACCCATCATATCCCTATTAAACTAAAATACCCAAAACTTCTTGCAAGTATCCTGCTGCTTGTTATCACTACTTCCGTTCAATAATAAACTGTGACAAAGTCAGATCCTCTTCTCTAAAGATTTAGATCCTTATAAGAGGACTGGGCCCCAGTTATGACGCACTTTGCGAGTGAAATTTATCGGAGATAGCAATCAGTTCCCGGGGCTATTATCAAATGCATTAGAAATCACTTAACCACTACTCCGGTCACATATCAAGTCTGAAGGTTAATTCACATTTGATACATAACTTAAGGAACTCTTGGCCAAACATAAGATCCATTTGACTACTAACTCATAAAACGTTTTAGTGAAAGTTGCATCAATTGAGAAAATTTCTGCTATTACTTTAAAGAAAAGTAGGATATTTACACGTTCAGCTATCATGTATGGGTAAGTATGCATAAGAATTTTGCAAATTCGCCCATCTTGTACGCACATTAAGAATAAAGTGTTTTTATTCTTAATTTGATATCCGACGTAAATGTGATTAAAAAATGCAAAATAGCAAATATTAAATTTAAGCACACTTAAATAGTTCCACAGGTGGATATCTCCACCATTTTTTAATATTACAACTGGATTTGAAATAGTCTTGATAACTTCATACATGCTCAAATGTTTTACCTGTCAATTTCATTAATGAAAATTTGGAACCAATCCAAATTTATCATTACTTATTATGGCAGGTAATAATTCAAAATGAATAAAAACATTTTAAAGAAAATTTATTTCCCAGTTTGACTCATCATTGCCTTATTCATCTTATGGTCACAGCTGTGATGAATTAATTAACATTATTGTCGCACAACAGTTTAAAGGTCTTGAAACCGATACAACCGGACGATCTATATTCTTGCGAACAGTAAGGAATTTTTAGATGTATATCCTTAGCTCCTAATTAAAAATTTCCACAGCATGTGAGTAACAGATATTTCAGGAATGTATGTAAATATTATTTCCTACTCTGTAATTTTATTAATACCGCGTTCTAATCACGAGAAAACACCCATTTTGAAAAATTTTCTTACAGCAGGTTGAAACAAAAACAGCGCTTCCGTCAAAAATACTAATTCAAGTGTGAAGGCTCAACACCTTTGTTAGATTAACACAATAAGTTTTAAAAAATAGCATAGTGACCATATAAATGAACATATATGCCCACATGCCAAACACAGTCATCCGCTATATAATGTAAACGCTTAATTTGCACCATTCACAAGCTAACTAAAGCTTTCGTTATGAACATGTACTATAAAAAAATGTATTGAGCTCCTTCCTGAATCGGGGTGGTGGTGCGTGTGTGGGAAGGACTCAAGTAGATCTGCAGTGATAAAGCGAAACTTATCTAGAATATCGGTCTAACTAGGTGATACTATAAAACTATTAACTTTGTAATCACTCTATATTACAAGTCATATCGCAAGTTTCAAGCACAAGGTATTTATTTTAAGTACCGTTTCGAAAACCTTTGTATCGTAATTTGTATTCAGTCGTGACTTGTGGCTTTACACAACTCGAAGTAGGAGGGAGTGAAACATAATATTTACGTGAAAAACGTTGGTGGAATTTGTGTGTTACTTGCTGGTGTATATCAGCACTCAAATACCATTATTATTATTATTATTATTATTATTATTATTATTATTATTATTATTATTATTATTATTATTATTTCCAACACCTTTAATACAGAGTACGATATATGCATCACAAACTGTTGTCAAATCTATTTCCATCTACATTTAAACTTAAAACTATAGTAAAGATTTTTTAAAAAATAAAGGTAAAATCTCGCTTAAATTTAATTTTAAGACCCAAAATAAAGTTTAGAATTATATAATATTATGTATATTTAATTTATATTGTGTGTTTAATTTTTGTCCATGATCGTAAGTTGCAAACAGAACGTTTACATAGGTAGTGTTTGTTTTATGATTGTAGGTTGTAAATAGAATGTTTACACAGCATAGGTTGTAAATAGAATGTTTACATAGCACTAAAGCTAAAAAAAGATTATGCCCAGTCCTGTTAACAATTAGTTTGGAATTTTTGGAATTTTCATTTGGAATGATTCACGTCTAGATCGCGTGAAAATTTTTATATATAGTGATTTGACAAACAAATAATTCATTCCTGTTTTAAGTCAGTCCATGGGTATCCTTTTTAATCAAAATTTACAGCCGAGTTAAGATATAATTCTAGAAAAAATTTTAAAATCTAAAATATTCATTCGTATTACCCAACTGTTCATTCACTTTTGGACGTATACACAGTGCTATAAATTATTGTGAAATCAAATACATTTTTGGATTGCATCACTGTATTACATCAGTACATACAAGACTATTGGAATTCGTTCGGTACATTCAGTATGTTTGGAATTGTTACAGGACATTTAGGTTTATGTGAGATTTAATTCACAATGCTGTAAGTGTCTCTGAAATTTTCACTTTGTATTTAGAGAGACTAATTGATTGTTGATTTTACTTAAAATTGTTCGTTTGACTTTATTTCTGTTATTTAATTTAAGAGCTTGAGTTGAAACAGTAAAAAAAAAATCTCATCCGTTGGAATATAGATCTGTGAAGTATGATAATGCTTGTTTGTTGCTCAAACTACTGTGTTTCATCTTTATTTGAATCATTATTCATGCACACTTTCAGAGCCGTTTTAAGAAAGTTGGGGCCTCTAGGCACAAACTCTAACCTTAAAAGTAACCAGAATTGCGCCTCAGTCTATCAGTCTCATCTCAGATATAGAGTATTGCATTGCATTTCCATGTGCATGTATGTCATTTTGTTAAATTTATTAATATAGTAGTAAACTTCTTACACAACCAAAGCAGAAATTTTGTTTTTTTGCTGCCTCGAGGCCCTAGAAACGTGCTTCGCGTGCATATACCTTAAAATGGCACTGACATTTCTTGATCTTGGAACACCAACTACATTCATCTTTTTTGAAAATTGTACATTCGATGGTAAAATTAAAATATTTTTTAAAACAACACGTTTAAAAATTCAAAAGAAAACAATCATAAATCACTTTCTTTAAAAGTTGGAGTATGAAACAAAATCCCGCGGAATGTTTTGTTGGGAACCGTCAGTGTAATTTTCTGGAGGAGGTGGGTGGGGTTTTCATTCCGACTAATGTATTTATTTATCTTTAATCAAATGATAAACTTTTTCAAGCAAAATCATAGATAAAAAAAATGTCTTGTTTTATACGAATCTGAGCATAGATAATTTCTAAAACCGTTTTTGTGGAGGGCATTAAATATAAAAATCCCAAGCCCAACCCCAACATTCAATTAAATAGTCAGACTCTAAAGTACTCGATTAAATGCAAATAATGGGAATGTGCTAGTCTCCGGATCAACAGGCTATGTTTCAAAGCAAACTATATATAAAATTTGACAAACAAATCTAAAAAAAAAAATCTAAGAGCGCTTTTGAAATTAAGCCAGCTTATTTTCATCGGATTAGTCAGCAACATATTACAAAGGATATCGCAAGCATGGCTGCATTTAATAAAATGCTGGAGATTCCACGCAGCAGGTTAAAAGCGGGTAAACACGCTCTGGCATTATAACAGGCCAGAAATGGCTCTGTAGATAACAGAAACAAAGGAAATGCGCGTTAGTATTTGCCCAAAACCCTTTACCAGAAACTGCCAACATTTTTTTGTTCAATAAATCTCGCATGATATTTACAGACCACACTATAAACAGTCCTGAAATAGACCTAGAAAAAATTGCCAGTACCTGATCGCATCTAACCAATCCTTTAACCACATGGACTCAGGCTACACCAGGTGTTGAAGACTGGAAGTACTCCAAATTTCACCTCAACATCACCTGTGAGCCAGACTGGAAAAACTCCAAATTTCACCTCAACATCACCTGTGAGCCATCGGACATTCTAGTATAGGAAGTTGTCTGCAGCTACTGGATTCTATCATTTGATTTCTAGATAAGCATACAGCTCTTCTTTGCAACAGTAGGTTTTAATGATCATGCATTTCTTGTACAAAAGAGCCATTTATACCAGTGCAAAATTCAATTATAATGCAGTACATACATACATACATACATACATACATACATACATACATACATACATACATACATACATACATACATACATATGACATAATTATGACAATACATTCAACGTCCTAGCATAATGACATAATTATAACACGCGGCCCAAGTAAATTATAGAATGTTCATTTCGTTCACACTTGGCTAACACTATCACAACCAGTACAATATTTTGGCAATAAATAAATCATATACAATGTTGCTACTCTTACTCAAACTAACCATTATTAAAATATTTGCCTTTAATATAAAAATGTTAATATATCAAACTATAGTTCAGAAAATGCCTCCAAGGAGCTGTGTAAAATTGGTGCAGTTTTAAAGAATGAAAATTATAACTAGTATTTCGTAAATACCTGAAAGGAACTGATGCGAAAATATACCCATGTCCGTTGGCACATAATAATTCAACAATTCTGCTGTTTAACAATGATGCCTTTTGTCAAAATTTTGTTGAAATTAGTCAATCCGTATTTATAAGAGGCAATGTGACTGTTTTCCAGTTTTAGACCTGATGATTAGTGACGTTATTGATAGTGAATTTACGTCAGTTTGACTTTTGCAATTGATTTATTGGTCGCCGATTTAATTGGGAGGTGTTCTTCCTCAAATGCACTCAGCTATAAAGCTTGTAACAAAAGATCCCCTTCTTGAGTGAGCTTTATGAAAAGAAGTCATGACGTCAGCGTGTTACATCCGGGTATCCCCTAAAAGTACAAGCCAACAATCAATATCACGGAGAGTAAAAATGACCAAGACGTTGTGAATGTATTTGAAGTCGACAGAGTAATGAGCACAAAAAAATTACAATTTGATTTTGCTATCATCATTATTATTACAATCTTCATAACTCATCATTATAATGCTGCTTATATGGATGAAGAAGCAAGCACACTGACGACGTCGTGCTATACTTAGTCTTTTACATAAAATGTATGCTAGAAGTTTATGGAAAGTCAACTTTTCATGTAGAACTAAAAATAAAATTTTTAGCCCTTTAACACGTGACCTTGAGAATCGTTAGGGAGCTGTATCTGGCCAAATGCAGACACCTGTGAAATTTGATTAAAACTGATCTTTCACTTATCGGCTTTCAAAGAAAAAAGAATAGAGAGCTGTCCAGTCAAAATTTAGATTACCCATAACGCTTGGTGAAAATTAGGCCAAGAAACTTTACTTAAAACGCAGATGAAAAATATCAAAGTTTCAGGTCAAGCGACCTGGATTTGAATTTGGGATAGATAGACTTCTGCCTCTATCCATACGCAAAGCACATATGAGATCTGAGATAAAATGATCACAGCAAATAAAAGTTATATTACGGACACCACCTCGTCTACTGACGGACAAACAGCTATCTCTATCGCCCCGTCACATTCATGTTCAGGACAACGTTGAGTTTTGGTGTTTTGACGTTTTGAGGCACAGCAAAGCAAATAGGATATTTAGTGCGATTTAGCACTGAGATTAAGTGCCATACCCAAAGAAGTGCCACGGTTGTCGTCCCAGTTTGATCGAATGGTAGGATTTGAACACAGACTGCTTTGGCGATGAGTCTATCTCTTTAGCTACGACGGCTCCTGCTTAAATTCGTCACCTCTTGAAAGGGAATATTCCATGTTTTCAATCCTGCAAATGTGCACAAGCAAGCGATCTGGATACCCGGCATTGTACTGATATATTTATAGCAACAGCAGCCATATTTAATAATAATGTGTATCAAGTACATAAATATAAAACCTTAGACCTTGATGGTAGGATATGCTTTTATTATTTCATAAGAACACTAAACTGGTTTGACCGTCTTCCTAGTTAAGAACAAGAGGCCTCATTCTATAGCTTAAAAGACTTACCGTATCGTATAAATGTGTATATACGGCACGTTCTTTACAATGAACCACCTGTTTAACCTCGGCATTACCACTTCAAAGCCAAAGCGAACATAAGATGCTACTGACAAGGAGCTACAGGATATTCTAATGTAAAGCACTGCATCTCCCTTGTCAGTGTAGTGGCAGTTCTGGATCTCTGACGTAAAACAAACCCCACTTAAAATCTGCACACAGAACCAAATCATTTCAAAGGTGGTGGTTGTTGTGTTTTACTGAGAGGGCCAGGTGTTTCTACACACAAGAACTCTATTCATAAATTTACGTTGCTATCAAATATATTTATCTATGCTTTATCTCTGTCCTTTTGCTCATTCGTTTTGCCTCCTCTTCCCAGTAATACAGACTCGTCAAAGATATGTGCTTTTAATGAACCTTTATCAACTATCTTCCATAAGGTATGGTTCCAAGCTATATTAAGAATAAACAGGTGGCGGACTAAGTGCTTTTACCCAGCGTTCTTGCTATAAATATATTTCCATTCTTAAAGCATGATTCCACTAAAAGAACTATAAAAATATTTTTAATGATCTTTTATTAATAATGCCTCTATCAATTTTAATGTTAACAATATATGACACACACACACACACACATATATATATATATATATATATATATATATATATATATATATATATATATATATATATATATATATATATATATATATATATAATGATTGATTTTTAAATTATTTATTTCTGTAGAATATTGTACTGAGTAATAACTGTGTTTAAGCTTTCTTGAAAAAAATTTTTTGCAGGCCTGAACTGCACTTATTTCATCTGACAGATATCATACTCCTGAAAACTTTAAAAATTTAGTTAATATAAAGTTTACTTTCAATATGCATAGTCTCAAAATTTTATCTCGTCAAAAAATATAATTTCTTGAAACATTAATGACGCTAAAATGCAACAACAGTAATCAAATGTATAATATTTATCTAGCCATTATACATGTAATCCATGGAGGCAAATTTACAAATTGTGTTTATTTTATAATATTGTTTCAAAAGGTTTGGTCAATTCCTATAACATTGCTTCTTGTCTTTATATATGCCATTTTTATTATAAAGTATAAAGTCACAGTCTCTGTGGTTGCATTATGACGTAAAATTTAAATTGTGTTCTCAAATATATATTTTAACTTACAACTTATGAATACAGATTAAAAACTATAAACTTACGGTATAACAAATATAAAAGGAGAGGAGGGAAAAGTCCTAAATATGGACCCAAGTAATACAAGCACCTATCCAATGCCCCCAAAATACTGAACGATGTGCCTGAGAAACTGACCAGAATGCAAACCTTAACAAGCATGTAAAGGACGGACGATGCGTTGGCCGGCTGACCAAGGGTAACATTATGTTCCCCTATTGAAGTAATGGTGGGATGTAGAAACCTACTTAATTCTAACGTTCTTTTAAAGAGCAAATTAGGTATATCTGCTCATGAAGTACAACGTCCATAACCTTGCATATAAATAGACTCCCCTCCCAACTTCCCCACCCCACAAAATCTTGAGCTTAAGTTTGAGCTTGAGGCTATGTTTCAAACAATCACAAACAACTTTACTTTCCAGAAGTCAGTTTTTGATTGGTTGATCGTCGATTCTTACTCTGAGACTCATTTTTATATCTAGCCTTTCTATCAAGATCTATATAGAAAGGGTGAAAGTTTCTCATGTCTTTAATTGTGCATATTTGTTATGGAATTTATAAACAACTGTTACAGATTTTCTTATGAAATTTTAGCATAACTGACCAAAATAGAATCTACGTTTAATGATAAATCTCTATTCAACTTGTAGAACAAAAAGGCAAAATTAGTTTTAGGAAAGCATTGACCAATGATAAAGTCCTACCCCCATTGTTTGTCATTATATCTGCACGTCAGGCCCACAAGATTATCATGCTATCCTGCAAGAACTAATGCGTTCTGTCAGCGTGAGCATTTTTCATGCATGTGTATAGCTTCATCATTAAATCAGAAACAATTTGTAGAAATCTAAAAATTATTAATAATACTATAAAAAATAATATTGTAAAATCTAAAGCTCAAAAGCTCTCAACAGTTTCTCTCTTGCCCTTAAGAGGAGTCTGCTTGCCTAAAAATAGATTTAATTGGAGCATTTTAAAATCTTGCTTCGTGTTTTGGGACATTTTTCGGCGCAAAATGTTCATTAGCTCAAACACAAAAACTGCATACACGAGTTTTGGAGTACAACTACATTTGTGAAATTAAACACTTAAATATTATTATAATATTTAAAACAAAAGAAGTTACAAGTTGTGAAAATATTTAGACTTTGAGGTTTGTGAGGTTCGTTTGTGCTGAAAATGTTGAGTCACTGAAGAAATCAGGAGTGATGACCATGATAAAAACAATCTGAATGATTGTTCTGCAAATATAAACAGCTGTTCAGAACATATAAACTGGAGTCAGATCTGTTCAGAAAATATAAATATGGGGCAGGTCTGTTTTATGAGCTATAAGCTTTATTACTGCATGAAAAGAAACATTTTAGTCAGTAAAAAGAAAACTTCTGTTACTTACATTATGAGGATCTTGGGAGGCCAAGTGGTTTAAGGCGCACGCCTTGACAGATCATTCACATATCAGCTCGGTCCCAACGGCCCCTGGTGGCTTAGTGGTCTAATATCATTAATACCTCAGCTGTCTCCATGGCTCTGGTGGCCGAGTGGTCAAAGAAACTCCCATTTACAGATCATTCACACAGTTTACCTACGTCCACGTGAGTTCGAGTCTCGGCTCGATCAACGTGGGCAGGTCAGTAAGCTTGTCATTAGCTTCCCTTCGATCTGTGTTTCCACGCTAGGTCTCCCCAGGTTATTTCTCCAAGTAATATATCGACATACATAGTATATCATGTATTGAAAATGGCGTTGAATCCCACAAAGCCAAAGTCACGAAGAACCCTTCTAGTCTCGCCTCGATCATTGTGACTATGCGAGAAAGCTTGCTGGTAGTTACTCTGGTAGTCCCAAATCTATGATGATACTGATGGATGATATGTGGGTATGATGTGACCTCATTAAAACGTATTATTTTGCTGCATGCAGATCTCTCCGGAACAAACCTGCGTACATTTTAAAAACAAATTTGTAACTGATAACGGCCGTATCAAGCGCGAAATTTAAAATGGCCATGGTTGTACTTCCAGGTGGCTTTACAAGTCACCAAAAGAGCCCTCCAGTCGACGTTAGCAGCACTGCGGAAATCCAGTAAATGTATAAAATGTTCACCGATATGTGCAACCATATTTGGATGTATGTAATTGCTGATTTTAATGAATAGGAGATTACTAATATTATAGTACCCTTAGTCCTACCTTGTGAACAGGGTGCTAACATGAGTCTATGTGTGTCATTGGAGCAGCTGGGTGTGATTCACAACCACAACAAAACAAGTTTGAGGCTACGTCATCGTAGCTAAGGAGATGTCAGCCACTCACCCGAAAAAAATCAATATGATCGCGGGTGAAGGGCTAATCTATGGGCCTATTCCTGGGGGCCATCTCCCTCCCCCCCAAAAAAAAAAACCAATGCCCGAACAACATATATGGGTATGGGTATCCTGATGACTTTGTTTGGCTGCAGCATCCACTCTGTCATTGCCAGCGAGGTTCATGTGTGAAGGACATGGTACTCGGAGAAATTCTACAGAATATGGTTCAATTCCAGTTCCCGTAGAATCATCATGGTTTCTTGACAGTGATCCATAACGGACAGCGCTTTAGACCACTCAAATACTCAGGGCCCCAACTATGAAACTGTATTACTTATGTATTTTACTTACATAGTGCCTAATAAAAACAGTATAACAAAGAACTCTAAAAGTATTTTTTTTTGTATAGGATAAGCAATTATAATGCTCATACTATTATAGATTTCAATAAAATCATCATTCACTAACATACATGAATAACACCAATTCATCACTGCATCTAACAAACACCCTTCGCGATCAAATAGTAATAGGTTTGCGATCAAATAGTAATAGGTTTGCATGCAAAATCTTAAAATACCTGACAATCCTATTTTCAAAATAACCCCAGTAAATGTACCTGGCTTTATCACTCTCATAGGATATGACTGATTACCAGATTATGACAAAGAATCAGACATTATTGGACATAATTTCTTTTAGGCCAAGATGGAGAACTAAGCATTTTCTTATTTACGAACTTAGACTGAGATTACATCATTTGTTGCACTTATATCTAGTTAAAAAAATGTTATACATTATTTTATATAAAATCAATATAATTAAAAAGATTTAATTCATTTAATATTTTTATGTATATATGTGTTTGTATATAACTATACACTGACACTCTTAAAAGGTCACTAACAAAATAATACTGGTGAAAATCTTGGAATTATAACAACACAAGCATAGTGATCTTTATGGAATCATCGTTCCAAACCATGTGAACTTGATGGTTAATATACTAGGAATGAATTTCGGAACACAAAGATGACAGAAGAGGAGGAACATAAACAACAGAGAGTTCAAAAGTAATAAATACAAAAATCCCAGAAAATAAATACATACAAATTAACAGATGAAGATAAAAACTGGATGTTTTCCAGAAGAAAGAAGAAGATAATAAAGAAGAATCAATACATGAGAAGCCTAAGTCAGCCAGTAAAAGAGGAATGAAGAATAATCAGAGGAAAGTTTAACTTTCCAATTTGATGACTGAGTAAAGAAGAAATAAATGAATTTGCCTTGAGAAAAAAGATGTAATATTCAATTTTGCCAATAAAGAAAATATCTAACTATTCAATAAAATTTGCCAGACAAACATCAAAGGAAGGGACAGTTCAGGAACCTCTACCTGTTGTCAAACCCCCATCACACACACATACACACACACACATATACATGCACACACACATTAGGCAGGGAATATCAAGTAGGCATAAGGGAAAATATACTAGCAATACCTAGGTAAAATCCTGAACTCAGCAAGCCAGTGTTGAGCTAAGATTTCTTACCATGACCCTGGCATATAGGTGAAAGTAATATTACAAATCAAGGGACAGTCCATGACAAACCCACCTGCTGCCCTTCCCCCAAATATACGGACAAGCTCTCAAGTTGGTACAGTCTAGGCAGCTCAGCCAACTGTACCTTAGATGCCAATTAGACAAGCATAGCACATCAAAGCAAGGGGCAGTCCAGGAAGCTCCACAGTACCGCCTCCCCCCAAAACACTTACACTAGGAACATCAAACAGGTGCTAGGGAAAGTATACAAAATCACCTGGGTGGGATCCTGAACTTAGTAAGCCAGTGCTGAGCTAAGATTTACTACCATGACCCTGGCATATGGGTGTGGTATCATAATGGTAAGGGACAGTCCAGGACACCCCCACCTGCTGTCCCCCATCCCAAACAAGCAGTAAAGCCCTCTCCAGGAGAGTGAAAGAACAACCAAGATTTTCGTTTCTTAACAGAAGGTCAAAAAACCAACATATCATGATGCTTTGGCAGTGCATCCAAAAACATACAACCATTATTACTAAGTGTTGATAATATTTCACAAAGAGGCATACATCCAACAGATTTGTATAATTTAGACTAAGTATGCTAAGTACGCAAAATTCCAACATAACATTTATTCAAAATTCACAACTCAGAACCATTTGATATAATTGCACAGGTGGCTCACACAATTCTGGCATAGGGATATCCATAGTAACAACTGAGTCCAATTTGCTAAAACATAGAGATAACAAGGCTTTTTGGGAGACAGGGAACTTCTGCAAGGACAATCCTCACCAAGGAAGGAAGCATGTGTAGGAAATAGTTGGCCTTCATATTCTATTACATTAAGGGCTGGCTTTGGCATCTTTGCCTGGGGCTTGTTGGGTGCTCTCTTTCTGGTGGCTGTCATTTTCTGTTTGGTTCTTGGTGGCCTTGGGTCGCCGCCCTTTGGGGGATTGGGGTTTGGTTGTTGTCTGCCTTGGGGTTGGTGGTTGGGTGCACTGGTGTGGTTTTTCTTGGTCAGGTGCTCCTCTCATTTTGGGTTGTGCTTGGGGGGCTAGTGGGTGTGAGCAGCAGGGGTGGGCTGTTTTTTGGGTGGGTGTGGTGGGGCAGGGATGGGGCCTGTGTGAGAGGTCTGGTTGCTGGGTCTGTTTTCTGGGAGTGATGGAGCACATCCAATATAGACTGACTTAGACCGGGGTCAGGAGTTGAAAGGTCCAGACTGGGACCAAGTGCCCTTTTAAAGAAACTGCAGTCCAGCTCAGAATCATATGCAGTTACAAAAGCCACCGAGCAATATGAGACTTTAATCCGTTCAGTAAGTCAGTCATTCTCCAATCCCAGAAGTCAGATTCTGCTGGATAGAAGTCACAGGTCTTGTACAATTATAATGACAGTGAATTTCTTTATTGAAATGGTATAGTATTAACAGAGCGGCATCCAATTACTGTTCTTAATTATTCTCATATAAACAGCATAGAAGCAATTAACTATAAACAGAAAATTTGAACAAAGTCATGAAAGACTGAAATTCAGATCACAGAAATCTTCTTTCACAATACAGTAACAGTGCAGTCATTCTCAATTTACATCTCATCACCTTTAATGATTCTATAATGTTATACATAGACATGCAAAAACCTTTTTATCCCCCACCTCAAGAACCTTGTGTGATCATGAGCTAAATAAAAATATTTACCCTAATCTGGCTAAGCAAAACACAAAATGTAACCAAAGTTAGTAAAACATCAAATGTAGGTAATACTGCAGTACATTTGTGGTGAGGTTCAATGGTTCAAATTATTGTAGAATGCATACAGGGTGAAAAAAAACCCTGACTAGTGGTGGCTACGAGTTAAACAAACAAACTAAGCCACTTAAATGTGAAATCTAGGCAACCATGATGTTTTTTTTTTTTTGAATATAATATAATATAAATCATACAATTATGTAGTTGGATGATTCTAGCATTAACAGTCATTGAGAAGTAAATTAAGAAAAGAAAAGAAACTGACCGAAGTTAATGTGGTGTGAAATATGGGTTACTCTGCTGGCAATGCTGCATTAGAAGGCTAAGGTGATTCAAGAAGCAATTTAAAAAAAAATATCATTATTGGAAAGATTGTTGAAAAATGCTAAAGAGTTTGTTTATTTTGGTGTATGTGATATTCTATTTTGTATCAAACCAACCTTGGAATCCTGTCTTTTACAACAGCAATATTAGTATTTGCTCCACATTGAAAGGAGTCACTGGTTTTCTTTAGACTGTTGTTCTATCTAATAATACTACCCTTTTCATAACCATGTCACTCGACAGGAAAAATATACCATCACCACTGACAGGATAATCTAATTTCATTTTGGTATAGTCCTGGACAAATCTCTTCCTCAATGTCATAACATTACTGTCCTAAAACTAGTAGTGCCATTAATATTTTATCAGTGCCTGGTACTGTTGAACAACCTGTGTAATAGATATTCTATTTCAAACTTGTGCATGTAATACACTGGTTCATCATGTGACATTTTTATCAAACATTCAACAGCAAAGACAATCACAAGTTTGTTTCTTTTTTAAAATATAAAATAGCATATGTAGGCTCCACCAACAAGATTTGTGTATATTTTTATGTTGGCCCATTATTGCTCAGACATTGTTCTTTTTTCTCTATTATCATTGAGGTAGTTATCCTATGGTGAATTTTAAAATTCTTACGGATCAAATTAAGCTGTTTTGTAATTATACTATGCCATCCAGTTTAAAGGCATCCTCATTATGTAAAGGTATTTTGCATTTAAAAAGCACTTTGGTTTTTTTAAGACTAACCATGGAATTTGCATATGCATTGAACTCATTTTTGAACAGTATATGACATGTTAAATACCATTGGAGAATTCCACAACCAGCTGTGACCATCATACTGCTAGTTTAGCTCATCTTTGCTAGCCTAGTTTCCCATAAACCTATCTATACCTTAGTGGATAGATCAGATATAACGGTGCTTTGACCTAGCGACATATACTGGATTTCATTAGTTGCCTCCCTTAGTATGTAACAACAAATAAACGATAGCATGATACAAAGAATAGATAAGGTCATTGGAACCTTGGCTAGTTAAGATGATGAGTTTAGCTTAGTTTGTCAAGATCTTGTGCCTTGTATCTGTTCATAGTCACCAAGGTAACATTGCAAAGTATAGGTTAGTTAATAAAATCATTTAATGCTTTTTTTGGAAAACAGTTTCAGCGCAGATTATTGGTATCTCTTCAATTATGTTGATTTAGCCAACTTACTGTATGAAATTAATCCTAGGACAAAGAGGGGATGTTTCTTAAATCTGAAGACCATCATGTCACAATCTGTGCCAATATTCCAGAGACACTTGAGGTGTAGTTTATTAGTTTAAGACAACCTTCTGTTACCTTTAGACAAGATCTTATTATTTTAGAACTGTGGTCCTCCAATGTTGTTGCTACTTGCCAACTCTGCCACCTAAAGCAATAATTTTTCAGTGCTTACCTTCAAACTTAATGTGATTAGTCACCTCTGGTAAGATCAAGTCTCAGGCTGAGTCAATGTGGGTATGTGAGAAAGCTTGCCAATAGCTTCTCTTGGGTTGATGGTTCTTTTCAGGGTTTTTCCAGGTTCTTCCTCCACCATTTATACTGGCCACCATGTATAGCCTATCTTGTGTTGATAAATGGTATTAAACTCTATAACAAAAACAACTCTCTATAATGTTTTCAATTCCTAAACTATTAATAATAATGTTCATTCTACACACAGTTTATGTTTATGGTACTGGTTATTTTTTTGTTCTATTTCCTCAACTAAGTTTTCTCCATAACATTTCTAACATTTTTAGAGCTGACAGTACCATTTATTTGTGCACTCATTACAACATGATCACACTGCATCTTCATGATATGAATGTATCTACACTGTGTACTGGACTTCACTTTATCCATAAGTTATGAAACCCTAAATAGTTCTAACAGAAGGTGACATGAATATGTTGAAACTGTGTACATGGTAATTCTCTCAACAAAAAAATATATAATGTGGCTGATGTGGATGCTATATATTCTTTAAATGATATTTTAAAGTCTCAATATTCTCATAACATTTTGTGACTGTCATTCTCCTTCGTCTTGTTTTAATCACAATTTGTGCTGAAAACATATGACAACTGGCCAGGCCAGTACTGCTCTATGTGTATTCCTGGTGAAGGCATTTAGCTCCCATTTCCTGGCCAATAATGGGTTAAAGGTGCCATTAAAATCAACAAAAAAATATGTACAAATCTTATTAGACTAACCTGTAGTCTTTTTCACTTTATCTGTTGTTCATTTTTTAAAATGTGCACTTGGAATCAACTTCATATTTTTTTAATGTTTTCTCCATTACTTACGTCAACTAACGTCATGTATTATCCTGCTAGGACCTTTCAGAGATTGTTGCCTTTTTTCACATTTTATGTGTATCATTTTATTTACCCATGATGATTTTGGATATCATTTCTTTTTTCATTCTGGTTTTGTGGTTAACACACATTTACATTTCATGCACCTTGTAACTCATTCAGGCTCATGTGCATTGTTTTGTCTGCATCTTTTATATGTTAAAAATTCATTTTTCAAAAACTCTATTTTCATGCCCACAAATACTTTTATCTATATATAATATTTCTTCTATGTCTAATGAAAAAATGTGCTTGTAGTACATAATTTATTTTAATATGTTTTTTGCTGTTTTTAATATGTCATATTCTTTCCATTTCACACAAAATTTTCTTCTCACACAAGGTCTTGTCAACTTTGTATATGTCAGCTTTTTGTTATATCGAGATAACTCTGTGTCCTCTCCCTTCAAATCTTCCAGTGCATAAAACTAGACCACCTTAGATGTCTTGCCCTGATACAAAATGTTTACTCAGTAAAGTTAGGATGTTAGCCCTTTTTAAAAATTGTTTTGTATTTTTAAATTGTTTGCTACCACTTTACATTTTGCTGTTTTAAATGCATTTGTTTCCAGGTAACCAAGCAGTTTTATTCATAATTTTGTACTGCTTTTTCTTTCAGCTTGTTTCAGCTGGAGTAATGTACATAGTTTGATGATGTCTGCTAATGTAAACATCAATTAGTACTGGTAAAACAGCAACCAGTCTTTTTTGTTTCCTTTTAAGTGAAATGTTTTACATCCTTGTGTAAATGGTTCTTTTAAACCCTTCCAATACTAATATTTTTAGACTGAGGGAGTTTAAAAGTATTCAATGTTTAGTTAAGTCAGATATACATTTCAAACCCAAATTCATGTACTGAGAATCTGAGACAGCGATCCAATCATGTGCTTGAAATTTTTTGAATAAAAAATACTGATGTACCACTAGGTTCAGAAAATGTATCCAGTCAGTTCCTCTACACAAACAACAAAAAAGTAACCAACAACGGTTATCTGTATAAGAATAGAGATTTACAGGATCATTGTAAAGACATCTAAAAAGTCTTTTTCTGTTAATTATTGAAACTGTAATAGAAGTATAAAACCATTCGGAGAATAATTTGTACCATATAAATTTTCTTTAGATTTTGAAT
Organism: Potamilus streckersoni; assembly: GCA_016746295.1. NCBI lineage: Eukaryota > Metazoa > Mollusca > Bivalvia > Unionida > Unionidae > Potamilus > Potamilus streckersoni. Next base: position 609,803 of record JAEAOA010000520.1, on the reverse strand, counting down.
ATGTGAATAATCAATGAGCCAACAGAATAGCGATCTAAAATTTGTAATGTTTTCTCAATCCTTAAAAATGTATTAATGATTTCTGATTTATGTTAAAATTTGACATTCCCATGACTGACACTGTTACAGTTACACCATATTTATGTCTAAATTTGTCATTCCCATGGAGGGGCCCCTAGTGGCCTCATGGTCTAAAGCGATGTTATGGGTCACTGCCATCTCACCTCTGTCTTCGTGGGTTCAAGTCTAGGATTCCTCGAATGTAAATATGTGAGAAAGCTTGCCAGTAGCTTCTCGTGGGTCTGTGGTTCTTTCCGGTGATTTCCTGGTTTCTTCCTCCACCATTAATACTGGCCGCCATGAATAGCCTATCGTGTGCTGAAAAATGGCGTTAAGCCCAACAACAACAAACCAATTATGTGGATTGGGACTTTTGTTTTCTTCTAAAGTATGGAGTCCTAGACTCCAACAATCAAAATCCCACTAAGAACTCTAAAAAATTTATTTTTATGGTTTAAAATAATGCCCACAAGACTTCCTACTCTAGTAAGTGCTTAATATTTAGTGTGGTCTTATCACTATATAAATTGATTTGTGTTTTGTACTAATGTACTAAAAAATTTTGGTCTTCTGATTTCTGTGTTTCATATATCCAATATATTTGTGTTGGTGCACCAGAACTGTCAAAATAGACATTATTTTTCTATTAATGATAGATATTTGTGTCTTTCTGAAAGCAATACTATTTGTGTCAAATTGGCATGTCTAAAAGCAGTGCTTTTTTGTGTCAAACTGGCATGTCTGAAAGCAATGCTTTTTGTGTCATACTGGCTTGTCTGAAAGCAAAACTACCTGAAGCAATGCTCTTCTTAGATGTTATTACATCACATCATAAAATGGTTACATAAACTTAAAATTGCACTTAATATAAATACTTATTAATTTTTGCAATTTATCAAATTTTTCTAGTACTTTATGGTTAAAAGCATTTTGAATCTTCTACTGATGTTGTAAAACTTGCTGCAAACCAGTTCTCTATTTTTTAGATTCCATTTTCTTCTACCTTAAGTATCTGTCTGCAATCTTTTTGTGTTTAAGGGTAAGTATTGTTATATGTGTCCACTTTTCCTCTAGAAAGTATTATGCATATTTAATTTGTATTTGTTAGTTTTTTCTCCATGATTTTATGTTATGTATAATTGTATTTTGGTTATGACCTTGTCCAAAATCAAGTTCATTGTGTACCTGACCAGTAGCTGTTATTTTGTAAACAAATAATACATGGTTAATATTTCTCTGAGTGTGGGTTAAAAATTAGGATCATTATCACTGGAGGTGGATGTTTTTTTGGGTCTGGGTCTAAGACACTAGACTTTCACCATGAGAAACCTGTTGTATCTATGTATCCAACTATCTTTATTATAATTTTAGTAACAGATTTTAATAATGTTGGCAATTTAGAATATTCTGGATTATATTATTGTGATACATAAAAAGACTTAGCACATTACCACACTACATGTCACTGGCACATTAGCATATTCAAGACTATAGGCATGTCAAAACATTAAATAATGGAAATACTATTGGATTTTGGTAAGAACTTTGTGTATATAGACTTAAATCTTTTATGACTATTTGGGATTTAATTCACATCATTTTAAGTTCTTTTTAAATTTTTACTTTGTATTCTAGAGAAATAATTATTTATTGAATTATACAAAACATGTTGGATTTGCTCTTGTCTGTTACTTAATTTAAGACCATTGAGTCATAATAGAAGTATGATATATAACATTTGAAATCTTCTGACCATATAAAAAGGACAGTATCTTACAAAAATAAATAAATTAACATCTGATGTTTATGAGTCTGTTTACAGGGTCAATGTTCTTGCATGCAACTTCTGAATGTGACTGAAATGATGAACAAGGTTTTTTTAATACCAATAAATTCCAGAAACATTGTGGTCAGCAAATGATATGTTCAAAAAAGTGGAAATATCAAATGTTCACAAAATGGGTATTCATAGGTAATGGATTATAGACATTATATCAACTGACCACCCATAAGTAAATCATGCCATAAGTATTCACACAGTAGTTAAGTACTTAAACATGCAAGAGGTTATCAAGGAAAATGAAGATAAAATTAAAAATGTTACTCTATACATACTCTTTTCTTGTTTTTCATAGTTTATATTTTGCCTTTTCCTACCATTCCAGCTAAGAATAACAGATTCCCCAAGGGATTGCACCAAAATCAGAGTTTGTATTTTTACAAATCTATACACCCGTATTACATTGATATCATGTGTTACTGATACTGTATGAGGAGTTAGCTCACATTATGTATCTATCCATTCTGCTGTAATAAGAAGTAAACACTTAGACTAGCAGGTAGACAATTTTGAGAATTTTGTATATTCTAATTTGTCTTTCAACCAGAAGAAACTATCAATCTATCAACAGTTTTACAAAACAAGTTTTGTTCAATGTGACTATTCTTTTAGATGACCATTTCATTGCATCATTCTTTTTTTTTTCAACAATAATTGCCTCACCTTCTGTTATAGTAACAAGGTCATTAAAACCGGGGCAATATATCAGGTCATAGTTGCCCGTAATTGTTTTTTAAACTATGAGTTTACATCCATGGAAATCTGACTCATTTGACAAAGACTACCTTTTCTCCATATAAGCCATCACAATGAGAAATTGTTTGATGCCATGTGTGTAAATTATTTTTTAAAAATCTGTTAATTCATTGTCTTTTTATTAGCCTAATAATTCCTTAATTCAGTCATTACCATTTCAAAATATAATTCAACTATGTTGCTTTTAGAGAAAATAGATTTTAAAAAATGTAAATCTCTTTTTAAGTTCACAAACTTAAAGGCTCAAGAAAATGTCATTTTTAAGTATTTTGTTTCTTTGTTAGAAATCAGGTCTGTAGATCATATAGTCTAGAACTGAAATTGTCAGCAGTGCTTGTAGTATTAACTGGAAGTATATTCTGCATATTACAGGAGTTAATATTTGGTTTAGATAGTTTTGTGTTGGTACCTATGGTAGTAAATGAGTGGGCTTGTAGATTGAAAAGTCATCATAAATCACACATCAGTGGAGATAACCTACCACCAACTCAAGTGGTTTTCTTTGTCACCATGTAAGTTGGGCAGACTTTCTCTTTAACCTTTATGTGGCCAGACCATAAATAGCCAGGAAATGAAAAATGACAACTTAGACTGATTTGCTATAGGGGAGTATTCTAAACAAGTTATGTCTGAATTCACCACAAAAATATGTTAGCAGAGATGAATTTAATTAGACTTGACAGTACATTTAAAAAAATCATTTAATAAAGTATGGAAGGAATTTATTTTACTATTACTCCATAAATTATAAAAATGTTTGTAGGACTTTTAAATTATTTTGAAAATGAAAGATATTTTATCTTAACAGAATTAATTGGAGTCCATATTTTTGTCACAAAACATGATTTCAGTGATTTTACAAGTATCTTTACAGTGATTTTACAGTGATCTTTACGATCAAGTTTCATTTACATGAATTAAACACAACTGGGTATGGTATCCTAAAATTGTGTATATAGATATTTTGGGAAGACACAAGGAACTTGAGGAAAAACATGAAAATAGAAATATACAATTTGACAATATCTAATATTGGTTGATTTTATCGATTTTCTGTAGTGGATCTATTCAGGGAGGGGATTGGGAGGTTACGCAGAGGTTGTTAAGATTACTCATTTCAGTCTTCATTTGTCAAGAAAATATAATATACATTTCTGTGAATAATAGGACTTATTCTCATCTGCTCAAAAAGAATTTCTAGAAATCAAAGATATAACCATTTATTCTTTTTAAATGTTGAGTGTTGAAAATGACATTCCTGCATAATAAGGTTTTCATTGTTGCCAAAAGAGTGGTTATACTGGATATAAGATTGTTACCATTTTTAATTTGGACCATCATAAGAAATCTTTTGGTGGAAACTTCATGTTAAAATGACCACCATCAAGGAAAAGATTTTTAAGAAGGCCATCATGATCACAATTTTATTTAGAACCAACTTGATATCATAAAAAGTCTCTTAATGAATGCCCCATGTTAATATGACCATCCATTGAGAAGGAGACAAAGGTCTTCTAATGAAAACCCCCATGCCAACATGACTTTCTGTTTAGAAGTCTTAGCGATGACAAGATTTTCAAGTTGACTGTCATACTGACCATATTTTAGGGGTCAGACTGGCACCATTTTCATTTATGACCAACTGGATACCATATAAAAACTTTTAATTAAACCACATATTGATAAGACCATCAGTATAGGAGGAGTGGTGATACATGAATTCATGATAGACACTATGTTGGCCATACTAGATGTCTGAGCAGCACCATATACATTTAGGATGAACTAGATCTTAGGATGAATATGTATGTAAAGTTTCAAGACAATCTTCCTTTTAGTTCACATGGATAACAAACATATACTAACAGAGATGACAGACAACATTCCATCTCAATAAAAAGGAGAAAGTTCATATTGTAAGCAAAATGACCCATCCTCCTTTAGCAAAAATCTGGGCCTAATATAAACAAGGGCCACAAGTGAGTCAGATATTGATCATCTGGCTAAAAGCTATTTAATCAGTTTGATAGAAATCTGATCAGGAATAAAATTGCTAAAGTGTTGATAAATTAAGATATTAGTATGCATGAATTTTTCTCATACTCTTCACATATCATGATGATCTGAGTTCATGAATAAAACAAAATCCAATTTCTTGACTGGTTCAATGCTAATGATGTGGGAATCAAACTCCTGCAAAATTTTGATCATATAAACACTTATATTGCAAAGTCACAAAATATGGCTTCTAGAGTGGTAACAAACTGTTAATCTGATGCATGATTAACATGGATCATGAACTCATCCAAAATCCTGAAGATAATTTCTCCCATATTCTAACTCTGATTAAAATTAGATCAAATATACCACTTGCAAAGTGGTACAAGCAAGTATTCATGAAAGGATGATGCAAAATGAGCATGGAGTTATACCATATGTTTATGGCCAAGTGAGCTAAAAATCAACAATCTACCATTCATTTTAATATACAAATCCTCTAATGCTGGAATACTGATACAGGGGAAAATAAACTAGGTTGCTTCATAATAAAATTGACAGATAAGTCTTATTTGATAAAACTGCTTAAGATAAATGTGATATAATAAGAAAATGCACTGTAAGAAGAGTTTATGAGGTTCACAGCAGTGAAAATTTTAGTAAACAGTATTGTTGATAAGAATGTCACCTTTGCATTCTAGATTTATGATATTCTTATTATCTTAACACCTGTGGTGAAGGAAAGATGATCTGATATTGACATACTAAATAAAATGGTGGTGGTTATACATCCTAAATACATCCTAAATCTCTTTCACAACACTGTTACAATTTGTGAAATACCATATACACTTGTTGATAAGTCGAGTTCAACTGTGCAGACCTAGATCTGCCATTGTATAATGCACCAGAAGGTCCAGGTCTATGCTGTCAGCTAGGAATAATCAGTAGAACAAACAATATAGACTTTGATTTGCTGGTGTATTATGCAATTACAGATCAAAGTCTATGCTGTTTGCATTTGGATAGGACTTAAAAGAGAGCATATATGGTAGATAAAAACTTGATGCAGTGATAAAACAAGTATATAGTTAAGTAAGGGTACATTTTAATTCCAAAATGTTCCATCTCCTAAAAGGTGTCAAAATTAGTTCAGTATACCTGTGGATACACATCATAGGCTTGGATATGTGCTGAATGACTTATTCAGTCTAGGCATAAAGCTAAACAGCTCAATTTTAAAGGACAAATTGGGATCTGCTGCATTTAGAATTTTATAAGGTAAATAGGAAAAGAAGTAACATATTTATAGGAATTATAACAGATCACTTATAATCCTTTCTTGGTTACAATCGGACAAGTGTGCAGATTAACTGGAGAGAGAAAAAAAATTAACGGAAAAGATGGATTTATGGGATCAGCTGATGACTAATAGCAATGGTAGAAGCCTCTCGCTGACTGAATTGCTGACTGAATTTCATATTGCTCATATTGCGGTGCAGGTGAAGCTTCATAAGTATTTTTTTCAATCAAATTATGCACATTAATTTGTCTTATGGGAAGATGGACACTTTAAAAGTGGAGACTGATGAGCTCTGAAATTAATTCAAAGCAACTTTGATTGGGAAGACAGAAGCTAGTTGCCTTACTTTGCCCAGTGTTGTTTCTAGTAGTAAATGGCATGAAGATGCACTCTCAAGGCTAAGGAATTTTTTTCTGGAGTGAGTGATTTGCAACAGATACTACTGTATATTCATCACAGTACACTTACCAACTACATTACATTCCTTTTTACGAAAAAACAATCCACTGGAATCCAATGCAAGCATGATACAAAATCAATCCACTGGTATCCAATGCATGCATAATACAAAAACAATCCATTGGAATCCAATGCATGCATGATACAAAAACAATCCATTGGAATCCAATGCATGCATGATACAAAAACAATCCATTGGCATCTAATGCATGCATAACAATACATGCATAACAATAATATGAGGGCCTCAAGGTAGAGTTCTTAGCTAATTGAGTTACCCTCTTTAAATAAAATAATAATAATAATAATAATAATAATAATAATAATAATAATAATAATAATAATAATAATAATAATACAAAAACAATCCATTGGTATCCAATGCATGCTTAAAATTATAATAAGTTTCAGTTATGTTCAGAGTGAAGGCATGGAGATTAAAACCATTCTAATACACAGTCCCTTTGAAAAATATGTATTAAAAATGTTACAATACATAGCTCCTTTGATAAAACTATATTAAAACCATTCTAATACTCAACCTCATTAATGTATTTATATTATAGCTATTCTAATACACAGCACCTTTAATATATCAATATTAAAACCATTCTAACACACAGCCCCAATTAATATACATGTATTTATATTGAAACCATTCTAATACACAGCCCCTTTAATATACATGTATCTATATTAAAACAATACTAATACACAATCCCTTTAATAAATATCTATATTAAAACCATTCTAATGCACAGCAGCTTTAATATACATGTATCTATATTAAAACCATTCTAATAAACAGCCCCTTTAATATACATTTATCTATTTGGAAACCATTCTAATACACAGCCCCTTTAATATACATGTATCTATATTAAAACCATTCTAATGCACAGCAGCTTTAACATACATGTATCTATATTAAAACCATTCTAATACACAACCCCTTTAATAAATATGTATCTATATTAAAACCATTCTAATACACAACCCCTTTAATATACATGTATCTATATCAAAACCATTTCTAATGCACAGCAGCTCTAATATACATGTATCTATATTAAAACCATTCTAATGCACAGCAGCTTTAATATACATGTATCTATATTAAAACCATTCTAATAAACAGCCCCTTTAATATACATGTATCTATATTAAAACCATTCTAATACACAGCCCCTTTAATATACATGTATCTATATTGAAACCATTCTAATACACAGCCCCTTTAATATACATGTATCTATATTAAAACCATTCTAATAAACAGCCCCTTTAATATACATGTATCTATATTAAAACCATTATAATACACAGCCCCTTTAATATACATGTATCTATATTGAAACCATTCTAATGCACAGCCCCTTTAATATACATGTATCTATATTAAAACCATTCTAATAAACAGCCACTTTAATATACATGTATCTATATTAAAACCATTATAATACACAGCCCCTTTAATATACATGTATCTATATTGAAACCATTCTAATGCACAGCCCCTTTAATATACATGTATCTATATTAAAACCATTCTAATACATAACCCTTTTAATAAATATGTATCTATATTAAAACCATTCTAATGCACAGCAGCTTTAATATACATGTATCTATATTAAAACCATTCTAATAAACAGCCACTTTAATATACATGTATCTATATTAAAACCATTATAATACACAGCCCCTTTAATATACATGTATCTATATTGAAACCATTCTAATGCACAGCAGCTTTATTTTACATGTATCTATATTAAAACCATTCTAATACACATCCCTTTTAATAAATATGTATCTATATTAAAACCATTCTAATACACAGCCCCTTTAATATACATGTATCTATATTGAAACCATTCTAATACACAACCCTTTTAATAAATATGTATCTATATTAAAACCATTCTAATGCACCGCAGCTTTAATATACATGTATCTATATTAAAACCATTCTAATAAACAGCCACTTTAATATACATGTATCTATATTAAAACCATTCTAATGCACAGCAGCTTTAATATACATGTATCTATATTAAAACCATTCTAATACACAGCCCCTTTAATATACATGTATCTATATTGAAACAATTCTAATACACAGCCCCTTCAATATACATGTATCTATATTGAAACCATTCTAATGCACATCAGCTTTAATATACATGTATCTATATTAAAACCATTCTAATAAACAGCCCCTTTAATATACATGTATCTATATGGAAACCATTCTAATACACAGCCCCTTTAATATACATGTATCTATATTAAAACCATTCTAATACACAGCCCCTTTAATATACATGTATCTTTATTAAAACCATTCTAATATACAGCCCCTTTAATATACATGTATCTATATTAAAACCATTCTAATCAACAGCCACTTTAATATACATGTATTTATATTAAAACCATTCTAATAAACAGCCCCTTTAATATACATGTATCTATATTGAAACCATTCTAAAAAACAGCCCCTTTAAATATACATGTATCTATATTTAAACCATTCTAATACACAGCACCTTTAATATACATGTATCTATATTAAAACCATTCTAATACACAACCCCTTTAATATACATGTGTCTATATTAAAACCATTCTAATACACAGCAGCTTTAATATACATGTATCTATATTGAAACCATTCTAATGTACATCCCTTTTAATAAATATGTATCTATATTAAAACCATTCTAATCCACAGCTCATTTAATATACATGTATCTATATTAAAACCATTCTAATACACAGCCCCTTTAATATACATGTATCTATATTAAAACAATACTAATATACAACCCCTTTAATAAATAAGTATTTATATTAAAACCATTCTAATGCACAGCAGCTTTAATATACATGTATCTATATTAAAACCATTCTAATAAACAGCCCCTTTAATATACATGTATCTATATTAAAACCATTATAATACACAGCCCCTTTAATATACATGTATCTATATTGAAACCATTCTAATATACAGCCCATATTTATATATGTATATTAACCATTCAAACACATAGTATTCCAAACTTACATCTAAAGAAACATTTTGTGCATCTCAATTTAACCAATTATTATAATAAATAATTTATTCCAGTAAAACCTCCATTTCCACAACACTACTCAAGGGTACTACTGATCAAAAGGAAGATAGCTGACTGAAGGTTTTTACATAACAACCCCATTTAAATTACAATTTATCACATCTCAAGACCAAGTGCTTTATATATTACATGCATTAGTATACTTTGTGTCTTGAAAAAGGAAACAATGCACAAGTAGAATTAAACTTATTCTAAATCTTCTTAGTATCCTTTAACTTTTACTATAAGAAAATCCAGTATAGAA